>JAHKKF010537368.1:0-71828 GCA_019740295.1 Labeo calbasu
AAGACTCAAAACAGGTGAACTAATTCGAGTAGATGTTGCGCATGCGCGACTGAACGAATCACTCCCCGAGACGACTCGTTCTTCCCGAGTCACATTAAAGATTCGTTCAAAATGAACGAATCATGCAAGAAAGCGCATCACGGATCCTGTGCTACATGAGCTTTTGTGCTTAAAAAGTATAGAAATTATCATTTTTCAAAAAAAAATGACCGATCGTTTCGCTAAATAAGACCCTTCTTCCTCGGCTGGGATCGTTTAGAGCCTTTTGAAGCTGTATTTAAACTACATTTCGGAAGTTCAAAATCGGGGGCACAATGGGAGTCTATTATATGAAGAAAAATCCTGAAATGTTTTCCTCAAAAACCATTATTTCTTTTTGACTGAAGACCGAAAGACATGAACATCTTGGATGACAAGGGGGTGACTAAATTATTTGTAAACTGTTGTTCTGGAAGTGGAGTTGTCCTTTAATTAATTTAAAATTTCTTTAGAGTATTTTAAATTAATTTTAATTTTAGTTTAAGTGTAACATTTTGAACCTTCAGTTAAAAAGTTGAGTAAAACATCTGTTATGCAACAATATGCAGAATGCAGAATTATTGCAAAAATTAACTTTAGTTTCAGGAAGAATGCAATAAGTTTGGTTATGTTTTGCTTCGTTATGGTTCCTAAACTCATTCAAGCCGAATTAGACTCAACAAAGACAGCCATAATGGAGTGTATGCATATCTGGCCTCAGATTTAGACATTACCCTGCATCTCACACACCGCAGGGCATGACCTACATGTTTAATTTGCTGAAGCATGTAGCATATACTGACATCAAAACCAAGTGTAGTCTCAACTTTGGGAAGCTTTATTTACTTACAGGAAACCAAAATGTTTCCTTACTAACACAGTTTACCACAGTTTCTCAACACTCCTTATTATGTCCAGTACCAAAACCAGTGTCTGATTAATCAAATAATCATACTGAAACCTGCAGTTCTCTCATTTACAAGCAGTGTAATATCTCCCAATTACTGCAGAAGCACCATCAACAGAAAAGCCCCATTATCATTTGTTTGTTGATCTCACTTATTCTGATATTTTTTTACACAACGTGATTCATACATTTTTAAGTATGGCTTAAGTATCCTGTCCAAAGGTGTTCAAATATTTTTTAAGCCATTATATATGTGTGTAAGTATAAGTGTGTTTAACAGATGATGGGGAATGTGAGTGGTTTTCTCATCATAAGAACACTTGGCAAAGAGAGCAGCCTGTGTCTCTCTCTCGCTCCACTACCCTGTGAGGTAAATAGACCTGGAGCCAGATTTCTCTCCCTTTTCCCAATAATATGGATGTGAGAGATCAACTGGAGTGGCATAATTTGTTGGTTTAAGAAAGCAGAAAATATGGAATTTTCAGATGAGCAGACAGACCAGGAATCAGAGAGCAGCTGAACCCTAATCAAATGATTTAGTGGGACAATTAAGAATAATTTCCCCACTAGCTATTTTCCATTTTCTAGTTTAGCAGCTTGTTGCATCAATTTCTTTTGACTTCAGATTTCTTTAACTCTTTAACTGTCACACCCATTTTTGAATATAGACGTGAAAGTGCTCTATCCAAACTTCCAAACGAGTACATTTTGTAATATGATTTGAAAGTACCATGTTCGATTTTAAAATGGCTTTCACAGCATGAATTTTGAGGTTTAGGCTTTCAGCTGATATATTATTTATTATGATCTCTAAAACGTGATAGGGAAAAAGGCAACAAAAAAGACGTTTTGTTACAAAGGATAGAACTGTTATGATATAGATTTTTGAGGTGCACTCTTGTCATAAATGAATCTATTACTGTTTCTACATAATTTGTAGCAAATAACAGTGGTAAAATATCTATTTAGGAGTCTTAGACCTTTCCAACGATGTATAGCTTTAGAATTATAAGGTTCTATCTGCTTTCTGAGCACTTTTGAGATACTGAGCTTCAAAGTTTTTGCGTTCCATAGACTTCTGTAGATAAAACTATTTTTGTTTTCTAAAAAAAAGGCCCAAAATGTACACAGCTTACAAAAGAAACATCACATAATGTAAATAAGTTGTCAATGAATAAGAATATGTGAATAAC
Source organism: Labeo calbasu (assembly GCA_019740295.1). Lineage (NCBI taxonomy): Eukaryota > Metazoa > Chordata > Actinopteri > Cypriniformes > Cyprinidae > Labeo > Labeo calbasu. The sequence continues at coordinate 2,119 of JAHKKF010537368.1, forward strand.
TCAATTTTGACAAAAATGTCAGATAGAACCTTATAATTCTATGGTGGCGATATAGTGAAGTAAATTTAGGCGTCCCACTGAGGGGACAGGTGACAGTTAAAAGGTTACAATTTTTAAGGAATATGAGCCTCTTTTGCTCTTGCCAAAATTTATTTACTAATTTTTTGCACATTAATGTTTTGTTTTATAGTTTAGAATGCCATATCTTTAAAGGATTAGTTCACGTCCAGAATAAAAAATACCTGATAATTTCCTCACCCCTATGTTATTCATGATACTCATGTCTTTCTTTCTTCAGTCAAAAAGAAATAAAGGTTTTTGAGGAAAACATTTCAGGACTTGTCTCCATATAGTGGTCTTCAATGGTGCCCACTAGGTTCCAAAATGCAGCTTTAAAGGGCTCCAAATGATCCCAGCCACGGAATAAGGGTCTTATCTAGAGAAACGATCTGTCATTTTCTAAAAAAATAAAAGTTTATATACTTTTTAACCACGAATGCTCATCTTGCACTAGCTCTGCGATGTGCATGTGTGTCTTTATGCATTGCGTAATCACATTGGAAAAGTCACACATGGTTAGTTCTGTTTGTGTACTTTGGTTGAAAAATGCAGGATAGAGCAAAAAACTCCATCTCATTTTGTCCTCCGACTTCAAAATCATCCGACATCGTTGTTTTACCTTTTTCGTAAAGGGCGTTTGACTTTCTTTGCACGTTCACTTTGTAAACCCTGGGTCGGTTCTTCCACCTGTGTCACACGTGTGATTGTGTAATGCATGAGGTTGAACTAGTGCAAGATGTGCATTTGTGGTTATAAAGTATGTGCGATCTGGGAAAACCTGTTGGATGTCACGCTGGGACGTTTTCAGGAAATTTGAAAAATAGGTTGAATGTCAATTTTTTGTCAAAATTAGGTTTTTATTAAATTATTATTCCATAACATCTTCGTCTATCATCTCTGAAAATATCTTGGCAAAATTCACTTGTTTAGTGCAGAAAAATAGTGATTTATTGCAGAAAGCAGAAATGACTGTGTCTTTCTCTAAAGAAGAAGTTCACTTCCAGAACAAAAGTTTACAAATAATTTACTCACCCCCTTGTCATGCAATATGTTCATGTCTTTCTGTCTTCAGTCATAAAGAAATTATGTTTTTTAAGGAAAGCATTTCAGGATTTTTCTCCATATAATGGACTTCAATGGTGCCCCTGATTTTGAACTTCCAAAATACAGTTTAAATGCAGCTTCAAAAGGCTCTGAACGATCCCAGCCGAGGAAGAAGGGTATTATCTAGTGAAACTATCTGTCTTTTTTTTTTTTGAAAAATTAAATTTTGCATATTTTTTAAGCACAAAAGCTTGTGTAGCACCAGCTCTGGGATGCGCATCCACGACGCGTGACTCACCACCTGACTTGCTGATACTTTCCGACAGTGGAATAGATATGGTCCATTCTTGACAGCATTGAGATTCCTGCTCCATTGGCAATGGTTGGCATTTCCCACATGTGCACCACCATGTCTCATTTGAACGTGGTCTGCCCGAGGCTTGAGAGAGTTTGTCGCCGCAGCAGTGTATTGTCTGTGTACTCCGGCTCAAAAAGATGGTGAAAAACTCCATCTCATTTTCTCCTACAACTTCAGAATCGTCCAACATCGTTGTACCTTTTTTTTGTTTGTAAACAGCGTTTGACTTACTTGCACTTCATTAGTCTTTGCACGTTCTCTTTGTAAACACTGGGTCTGTAGTTCCGCCTACGTCGCACGTGACCTTTTGACGTGATTCTGTAGTATGCAGTGTCATGGACTTTTGTGCTTTTGTTCTTAAAAAGTATACACATTTAAATTTTTCGAAAAAAATGACCGATCAATAAGACCCTTCTTCCTTTGCTGGGATTGTTTAGAGTCCTTTGAAGCTGCATTTAAACTGCATTTTGGAAGTTCAAAATCGGGGGCACCATTGAAGTCCATTATATGGAGAAAACACCTATTTAATAAAGGTGTATCAATGCACATTCCCCACCAGTCCTGTGTAAAGTACGGCACGCAAAGTTTTATTTATTTATTTTTTAATATTGTGAGATGGCGGAGCAAAAGAGAACAACACAGTCTGAAGTAGCTGCTCGCTTACTCGTATCAATCTGCTCAATCTTGGTGATATCAGTGCCTTTAACAGTGTTATAATGGGCCATTTCACATCCAGAGATGAAGGATCGGATGATGAAGTTACTAAAGAGGAGGAGTCTAATGACAGTCTGTTATATGCACAGTGCGCGAACAGTTGCGCTGTGCTCGCCTTTCTGAATGTAAACTACAAGGTTCACTATTCGTGGTATTTAAACATACAAGGAATGATCAAAAGTTCAGAGACTATGCCCATGATAAACAACGGAAAACTGTCCTCTTCAGGGTAACATTAGTCTGTTTGTGTAATGATGCTGACAGACAGCTCTTGTTAAACCCGTAAAGTGTAATCCGTCTCACTTTAAAACCCATTTTTCTCAAAATTCCATTCCTGAAAATCATCAGCCAACTTAAGATAGCCATAACTTTTGTTACGTTCAGTGGACAAAATAAAAACAGTTTTGGAAAGGGCTCAAACCCAGCTTTCAAACCTAAAAAAGGTAAAAAATCTTTAGAAAATGACCGTTTGCTTTGCTAGATAAGACCCTTATTTCTAGACTGGGATCGTGTAGAGCCCTTTGAAGCTGCACTAAAACTGCAGTTTGAACCTTCAACCTGTTGGCCACCATTAAAGTTCACTATATGGAGGGAAATCCTGGGATCTTTTTGACTGAAGAAAAAAAGGTACTTCTAGGTTTAAGTCTAAGTTATTGTTATTGTTTTGCTACCAATGTAATGTCAGAAAACACAACAGTAAAGTATGAGGTCCCTCAAGGCTTTGTTTTAGGACCAGTGCTGTTTTCCTGTCCATTTAAGCAGTTAGTTAAAAAGAAACCAAGTTTCAAACATCTGTATCATGTTCCATATGCACAACTGTGCTGTCCTAAGACATCATGCCTTTGTGTCCTCATTTGTTTGGTATTTTGTAAACATATTACCATAAATGTCTGGCAACTTGAATTAAACTCTATACAGATGTGACTCTAATGATGTTGAGTGGAGAGTGGGATTCATACTGCCCATAGTTTGTGTATGTACTATTTTCCTTTCCTTTCTTTTTATGTTGAATTCGGTTCTGAAGGAGAATAAGCATTTATTATATGATCCTTACTTCTGCTCCGAGGGGGCCATACCATGTTTCCTTATTGAGTGAATCCAGTCTGTGGCTTAAAGCCGTAGTGGACAATGTCCTCTTATTGGCTAACATATGAAGTGTGGTTAAATAAACACATGTCAGTCTTTCTGAAAGAAAAGCACAGTTTCTGTACTGTCCTCATCATGAGGCCCCAGCATAGCACAGCTCTCTATTCTCATAAAAGAACAGAAAAATGAGAAGTTTTTGCGTAACAGTGAAAAAAAGCATGTAGCCCCAGGCATGTTGGATCACATACAGATTTATTGCTTCAGAAGGCAAAAGGTGAAAGGTCACTGTTGGTAAGTAAAAATGCAGCTTATCACATGTGTAAATCATTCCAAATACAGCATATTTTTCCCAGTCTGCCCTCTTTAATCATACTGAAATTCGGAGAGCAAGTATATCTTTTTTTCTTTTCTTATGGAAAAGCTAAGAAAAACGTTTAATAATGGCCATAAGGTATAAAATCAGGAGCAGAATAACCACAATGACCATTGAGAATATTTACGAGCTTTAAGTGGCCTTTTATTTCATTCATATCTGCAAAAATTCACTTTTAAGATTTGAAATGTTTTACAACAATTAATCACACTTCTTTTTCCACACACAGGTCTACATCTGAAGGGTATGTTACTTAACAGTAATGCACTCTAATGGCCCACTCCAGTGTCATCGCATAGACATTTGTCTGGGGACATAAATCATGTTAAATCTACAATCAACTTTGCTGTTTCCTTCCTAAACAACACAAGGGTCAGGTCACCAGACTGAGGTAGGATAACCAGCTTTAAATCAATCCAGTTGACTCCTAAACTGCGTTCTTATCTATAGCCTTGCTCTACTCTGCTTTATCTCACCGCGAAACACTCCACAACCTATACTGACCTCTTTGGCCAAGTCTGCATGCTCCCACTACCCCCTCAAGAACCGCTAGACTTATTTGGGTCAGTTGACGTAGTCCACAAATGAAACCCATTATGCGCCGTTCCCGTGAGACTGGACCATATTGAATCTGAAATTTTGCACGTAAGCATGCTGGCATTGTCTCGTCCAGTGTTTTTCGTTTCTTATGCTATTCCCTGATTTAAACAGTTTGGTTTAAGCAGCTTTGAGGGGTGACAGAGTCTCCTTAGAGCAGAGCAGAAATCCAGATGTGCTTGGAGGGTGAAATGTGCAGTTATGTCACGAGCGTGAGGTGAGCAGAGAAATTTGTTTAAGAGAGAGGCCCTCTGAATGGAGATAAACATTCAGAAGAGAAAGCTTTACTGCTGTTTGCATTCAGCATAGTATGTGCTTGAGATAAGTGTCTGGTTTGAGTTGTCATGTGTCTTTAATGACATTAATGTGTCTGTGGACCCCCGGAAAACCTGTCTTGAAAAGCCAAAGGGTCAGCAGAAAATTTCTAAATTAAAAACAAAAATCTTATTGCAAAACTACGATACTCTCGTGAACGCGTAGTGGAAACAGAAGTGAAGAAATTGTTGCATAAAAGTTTTTTTTTTTCTTTGCGCACAAAAGGTTTTCTTGTAGCTTCATAACATTACGGTTGAACCACTGATGTCACATGGACTATTTTAATGATGTCCTTACTACCTTTCTGGGCCTTGAACGTGTCAGTTGCATTGCTGTCTATGCAGGGTCAGAAAGCTCTCAGATTTCATCAAAAATATCTTAATTTGTGTTTCAACGATTAATGAATGTCTAATTTTTGGGTGTGCAACCCTTTAAACCATTAGTTCACAGTAAATCACAGCTATTTGTAAATACAAAATTCTTTTTATTACAACTCTAAAATATGAATTGTTAGAGATTTGTTCTGAAATATTCAAATATGCAGGAAAACTTTGCAAGGACTGTGGAGACTGGTTCCGTTATGTAATTCACAATGCTTTATAAAGGTAAGGGGATTAATAAATAGTCTGGCGTTATGAAAGGAGTCCTTGATTGAAAACAGTTTGATAAATTCGATCTATGCTATGTTAATCTGACTGTGTCAGTTGCCCTGTAAAACTAATGCACATTTGATTGTGTGTATGTTCCCATGGAAAACTGGCTCTCACCAAAAATGACTCGATGACCCTGAAATACCAAACCGCCCGGTATAACAATAACATTATGCTGACAGCAGTAAGAAAAAGTGTGCAGAAAGAAAGAGAGAAATTCAGGCTGCCACGTAACGGGAAAAAAGAAGAGCTCTTTCAAAAAACGTCTAATTACCTATGAATGGAGAATCCATTTGCTATTTGTTATTTTATTATTTTATTTTGTGGAAATGATGAGTATATAAATTGCATTTTTTTACGTTTGGTATGATTATATATTTTTATATGTGAAAATAGTATTTTTTACACAAACATTAATAGGGACAAAATTATTATTAGTTAATACATTGTGAACTAGCATTAACTAACAATGAACAACTGTATTTTTATTAACTAACGTTAACAAAGATGAATAAATACAGTGGCTTGTGAAAGTATTCATACCCCTTCTTTTTCTTCACGTTTTGTTATGTTGCTGCTATATGTTAAACTACTTTAAATCTACACTGCATTCACCGTAATGGCAAAGCAAAAAAACATTTTAATATCTTTGCAAATTTATTAAAAATAAAAAAACTTAAATTATTTCATTGCAAAAGTATTCATACCCTTATCTGGGACAGTTGAAATTTAGCTCAGGATCATTCATATTGCTTGTAGATGTTACTGCACTTCAGGTAAAGTTAACCTGTGGCAAATTCAATTGAATGGGTATGATTTGGAAAGACGTACACATCTTAATAAAAGGTCTAACAGCTGAAAATGCATATCAGAGCAAAAACCAAGCCCTGAGGTCAAAAAAACTCCCTGTAGAGCTCAGAGAGGATTGCATCAAGTCACAGATCTGGGGAAAAGTTCAGAAAAAATTCTGCTGCGTTGAAGGTTCACAGCAGCATGTAGTCACTATTATCCACAATGGAAGAAGTTTGAAACAACTAGGACTCTTCCTAGAGCTGCCCTGCTGGCCAAACTGAGCAACTGATGGAGAAGTGTTTTAGTTAGAGCCATGACCAAGAAGCTGATGGTCATTCTAGTTGAGCTCCATGATCATATATGCAGATGGGAGAAACTTAGAGAAGGACAAACATCACTGCAACACTCCACCGATCTGGGCTTTATCTGGGCTGTATCTTTAGCCTCACTCCTCTCCTCAGTGAAAACACATTTGGCATTTGAAATAAAGCACTTAAAGGACCCTCAGACTGTAAGAAACAAGATTCTCTTGTCTGATGAACCTCAATACCAAGCATCATGTTTGAAGGAAACCAGGCACTGCTCATAATCTGCAGAGGACTATTCCAACAGTAAAGTGTTTGGTAGCAGTCTCATGCTTTATTCAGTGGCATGTACTGAGGGACTCGTCAAAGTAGAAGGAAAGCACATCAAAATATAGAGATAGCCTTAATGAAAACCCGGTCCAGAGCATTCAGAACCTCAGACTGGGCAGAAGGTTCACCTTACAACAGGACAATGACCCTAAGCACACAGCAAGAGTGACTTATAGACAACTCTGTGGATGTCCTTGAGTGGCCCAGCCTAATCCCAATCAAATATTTCTGGAGAAACCTGAGCCTGAGAGTTTGAGAGGTGAAGAGGTGAGGAGAGGAATGGCAGAAAATTGCCAAATACTGATGTGCAACGCTTGCCGCTTCATACCCAAAAAGGCCTAAGGATGTTCAGCTAAGTATTGCGTTAAAGGTATGAATACTTATGCAATGTACTTATTTCAGTGTTTTTAATTTTAATAAATTTACAAAGCTGTGACAATTCTGTTTTGTGCTTTGTCATTTGGTGTATGGAGTGTAGATTCATGCGGGAAAAAAAGTAATTTAAAGCAATTTAACATCCACAACCTAACAAAATGTGTCAAAAGGGGTATGAATACTTTTGCAAGGCACTGTACTGTAATGAATGTTTTGTTCATTGTTTGTTCATGTTAGTTAATACATTAACTAATGTTAACAAATGACACCTTATTGTAAAGTGTTACCAAAAAAAATGTTTTAATAAAGACAAAACTCTGAGAACATGGAAGTGCCTGAAGTTGAAGAAACACCCAGATATCACAGACACATACACAGCTGAATTCACTTATAAGTAAACGCCCAGGCCTGGCAGGCTGGTAGAGGTTGGCCATAGAGAAGCTCAGTGTGGTGAATATAAGGCTATAATTGAGCAGGGATCTCCCTTTTTTGGCATGATTTATTCACGCACATTAAAGCATCTGCACAGTACAGTCAGATAATTACTGAACTCAGCAAGACACTTCAGTGCATCCTTTACAGGACCTCCCCACAGATTACTGCTGCTATCAAAAGAAAACAAACGTCTGTTTTATGATGATGTGAATAACATGTAATTGAATGAGTTTTTGCCAGCATTTATTCTTTCGGAGTACATGACCTATGAGTTTTTGCTTTAGATTTCTAAAAGGAAGTATCATTACTTTGGTTTTGGACTTTATATAGAGTCATTATGGCTTCTTTGTTTTACTGGAAATTAAAAAGGTTGCGTAGGCAGGCCGCAGGTTAGGTTGTATTTCAAGGCATGACGTCTTTCAGCGAGATCTAATCTGTACACTGTGGCCTTTCACCTGAGGGCATGTGTTGGGACAGACAGAAGCACATATTAAGAAAGTTGTTCCATGACTGTTACCTGTCGACTTTTATCTTATAGACGACGCTATATTACCTTGAGCCATCAGACAGTGACTCACACACTGAAATCACCAGCCTTAGGCTCAGAAAACCTCCATCGACCCCATAGAAACATCTCTGAGCTTCTGGAACTCGGAATGACACTCGTAAATTGTCCTGTGTCTGACATCCCATACAGCTTATAGCAAGGGTTCCCAAACCTTTTAGGCTTATAGTAAGTTATAGGAGGTATATAGGTAAAGAAAGTATTACAGTTGAGGTCAAAAGTTTACATGCACCTTGCAGAATCTGCAAAATGTTATTTTACCAAAATAAGAGGGATCATACAAAATGCATAATGTTTTTTATTTAGTTAATTTAGACCTGAATAAGATATTTCACATAAAAGATGTTTACATATAGTCCACAAGAGAAAATAATAGTTGACTCCGTTCAAAAGTTTACATCCCCTTGATTCCTAATACTGTGTTGTGTCATGAGACCCTTGTTTGTCCTGAACAGTTAAACTGCATTTTTGTGTATTTGAACCCTTTCCAACAATGACTGTATGATTTTGAGATCCATCTTTTTACAGAGGACAGCTGAGGGACTCATATGCAACTATTACAGAAGGTTCAAACGCTCACTGATGCTTCAGAAGGAAAGATGATGCATTAAGATCTGGGTAAATTTAACTTATTTGTCTTCTGGGAAACATGTAAGTATCTTCTGTAGCTTCTGAAGGGCAGTACTAAATGAAAAATGGGATCTTTAGACAAAATAAGAAAAATGTCCACATCTTCATTCCGTTCAAAAGTTTTCACCCCATTGTTTTTCTTTCTGGAGCATCAGTGAGTGTTTGAACCTTCTGTAATAGTTGCATATGAGTCCCTCAGTTGTCCTTAGTGTGAAAAGATATATCTCAAAATCATACAATCAACTTTTTAAAGGGGTCATGTTTTAAATTCAGCTATTATTTTCTCTTGTGGACTATGTGTATATTAATATACATACTGTATAATTATCCAATTACTTGATTAATCGCCAGAATAATCATCTGATTACTTAATTACCAAAAACAGCGCTACATCAAAATATATGAGATCCACCCAGCTGGATTTGCCATTGTTACTAGATTCTTTTTCTGAGAATCTGAGAACAAAGTTGTTTCAATTTACTTTCCATTTAATCTCATTGTTGTCTGGGAGAAACCATTAAGATTTTAGAGATTTTATTTGGAATTTTTTCCTTCCTACCCTCCACATGTTCACATTCCATAATCATAACCCACGTTGTCCAGATTTTCATAGACCATTGATTCTCTCCAAACTGTTGTATCCATCTTAACTCTCACTTTATCCATTACTTAAAATGTCCGCTACACACATTACCATATAAACTCTGACCACTGGTTTGCTGAAATAGTCTTTGACTCAGGTTACGATGACATCAGGGGGAAAACGCATAACTATGATCATCCTTGCAACCATGGATACAGTACAGCCGGACCCTTCCTTGGTCTTGTGAGACACATTCTGGTCTAAAGGGACCTGGTGAGATACTCAGAGAGCCTGCAGAGCTCTATGGTTAAAACGCAACCACATTTGAGGAGAATCTCAGACTTTAGCCAGGCAGTGAACCCACAGCTAAGCAAAGTTTGATCTATAAATACCAATGGAAGTGAGACAAACATGTTGGGCCAAGATTCCCCATCAGGCTGTGTGTGTGTCAATGTATGTTGTACAGACACACCCATGTTACTAAGGCTTCAGGAGTTGATGAAGGGGTAGTGTGTAGTGGAAAAGGGATGTGAAAAAAGAAATATGTAACAAGAAGATTCCAAACATTCAAAATGTGATGGTATGATGGTATGTGCAGTTTAATTTTATAGATTGACTTCGCTCTATGAAGTCAGTCTACAAGATCAGAATTTTCCTTAATGGAATTGTTCACCCAAAAACTATTCCGTCATCATTTACTCACCCTCATTGCATTTTGAATTATTTCTGTGGAACTCAAAAGCCTGTGCTGCTCCCTCTTTTCTGTGCAACTATGATCAAACTTCTCTGAAAATCTTGACATCCACCCCTAGCTCTACTTGGCACATTTATGAATGTTCGTGAGAGAAGACCAGTTTCTTTTGAGTCATATCTTTTCATTGAATCTGCTTCATTAAACTGATCTAAATGATTTGTTCACAAATTGCTTTCGACTCAATGATCCATACCCAGCGGTTAACAGATTATCAGGGAATAACGTCATAAACCCCAGTTCTTTCTCACACAAAGCTATTGTGCAACTTTAGAAGACTTACAAGAGCTTTCTGACTCTGCATAGACAGCAACACAACTATGTTCGAAGCCAAGAAAGTTAGTAAGGACATCGTTAAAATAGTCCATGTGACATCAGTGGTTTAACTGTAATCAAGCTACAAGAATACTTTTTGTCCGCAAAGAAAACAAAAATTATGTCTTTATTCAACAATCTTCTCTTCAGTCTCAGTCTTCAGTCAGTTGGTAGTACCGTTCTTGTATTTCATCAAAAATATCTTAATTTGTGTTCCAAAGATGAACGAAGGTCTTATGGGTTTGGAACAACATTGTGGTCAGTATTTAATGACAAAATTTTTATTTTAAATTAATTTGGGGGGTTAACTATCCCTTTAAAGGAGAAGTCCACTTCCAGAACAAAAATTTACAGATAATGTACTAACCCCCTTGTCATCCAAGATGCTCGTGTTTTTCTTTCTTCACTTGTAAAGAAATAATGTTTTTTCAGGGAAAAAATTCCAGATTTTTCTCCATATAATGGACTGATATGGTGCCCCGATTATGATCTTCCAAAATGCAGTTTAAATGTGGCTTTAAACGATCCCAAATACGGTTGTAAACGATCCCAGCCGAGGAAGAAGGGTCTTATGTAGCCAAACGATCGGTTGTTTTCATTTAAAAAATACAATTTAAATACTTTTTAATCTTAAACGCTCGTCTTTTCTTTCTTTGCCTGAACTCTGTGTATTCTGGCTCAAGACAGTTAGGGTATGTCGAAAAACTACAAACCTCAACTTCAAAATCATTTTAAAATCATCCTACATCGCTGCAGAAGTACTGACCCAGTCTTTGCAAAGTGAACATGCAAAGAAGATCAAACACCCTTAACAAAAAAGATAAAACAGCGATATAGGATGATTTTGAAGTTGAGGGAGAACATGAGATGGGAGTTTTTCGACATACCCTAACTGTCATGAACCGGAACGAAAACAGAGTTCAAGCAGAGAAAGGCAAGATGAGCATTTGACATTAAAAAGTATATTAATGTATTTTTTTGTAGTATTTTTTGGAAGCTTTTTATTGCAATAGGACAGTAAAGAGATGACAGAAAAGAGGGGAGCAGGGTCAGCAAAGGACCTCGAGACGGGATTCAAACTCGGGTCGCCAGGAGCGCAGTTGCGCTATATGTTGACGCACTAACCACAAGGCTATTGCAGCCAACAAATTGTATTATTTTTATGAAAATAACCAATCGTTTTGCTAGATAACACCCTTTTTTCTCAGCTGGGATCCAACCACATTTGGGATCGTTTGAAGCTGCATTTAAACTGCATTTTGGAAGTTCAAACTCAGAGCACCATACCAGTCCATTATATGAAGAAAAATCCTGTAATGATTTCCTCAAAAAAATAATTTCTTTACGACTGAAGAAAGAAAGACATGAACATCTTGGATGACAAGGAGGTGAGTACATTATCTGTAAATCCTTGTTCTGGAAGTGGACTTCTCCTTTAAGGGTACTTCCATGGTGCTTTTGCTTTCTTTTTAAAGCTTTATAGGGAGAAAAAAAATGAGCCAGAAATAAGTGACCAGCACAATTTTCAGAATTTCTTCATTTGTGTTGCACAGAAAAAGGTACTGAATGAAGTAGATAATTTTTGGAACAGCGTGTAAACAAATGTCAGATTTTTGGGAAACAATCCACCAACATGGAAGTAAGCTGTTTTCTGTAAATGTGCTGAACTTTCGATAAATGCATTGATTAATACATTAGTGTTAATAAATAGTGCATGTCATATATCAATGACGAATGTGAAGCCAGAGAAAAGAATAGGCTACATTTACTCTAAATCTGACTCAACAGGCGTTGAGCCAAAGCTTTCCTCATACAGGAAGTATTACCCAGGCCCAAACGTCTGTCTTTTGACGTTTTTTTGGTACATTCTGCGAAGAATTTCCCAAAGTCTGCAAAATGTCCATGACTAAAGTCAGTAATCCCTGTACTAAGGTTTTTTTCACTCTCTCTCTCTCACACACACACAGCTGCCATAGAATCATAGCAAACTTCTCTTTATCTCCGAATCCATTTCAGCCTGCCTTTCTCTCCCACTATCCAAACTCCTAACTTTTTAACTTCAAGTTAAAACCCTTTATAGTCATCTGTTTTCTGCTGCTTCACTAATTCTCACTTTCCTTTTAGTTTCCCTGTCTCTTTTCATTTACCCTTCTCACTCCTTCATCCAAGTTCATGTCTGTTTTTCTTTTTTCGCCCCCGCCCCCCTCTCTGTAGAGGTGCAGGCCGGGCCTCTACTTGCATTTCATTCATCACTGTATGTAATCGATTAAAGAGACGAGGTCGCCCTCCTCTGTGCCAGCAATCAGGCCTTCACGCTTTATATTTCATTATTTATTAAGCAAACCCGCTGCTTCCCTTTCTGGGTTTTCAGACTGCACTTACGCTCTCCAAAAATATTTATGTGCATGACATCAGCCTCGTCTTTTCGCTCTCCAGCGCACATTCTGTGGGGCAGAATAGGGAATGTCCTGTGTATAGACACACAAACCTCAGAAGAGGCAGAGCAGGGGTGTCTTGCACTGTGCTGTGGGAAATCATAGAAACTCCATAAACAATAACGGCAGCCGGTGACAGCCGTGTCTGCGTACATGTGTAAGTCATTTTGTATGGCTTTGTGTGTGTGTTGTACTTCATTAGGGGGGTCTGCGTGGTTTTACTTCACACCAGCACGTAGATCTTCTCCTCACCATGTATGTGTGCTGATAACTGCCATTTTGTGCCTGTTTGATGAGTCTCCATGGCTCTTTGATCTGCCCCAGAATTCAGTAGAGGAGTATATAGCACTGAGGTATGATAAACATGCTGGAAATGCTGTCAACAGTTGTGATGTGTAAGACATGGTTAACCTTGATGAGAAGGTGTAAAAATAGTTTGTTCCCAAGAAGCCTTTTATGGAGAAGGACCTCAAGTTCTGAGGATGCAAGACTGTCTACAGTAAAGAAAAGAAAAAGCCTTTAGGTATAACGCATTATAAAGATATTCATAATGTACATTGTAATGCACTGCAATCTTTTCAGAAGTATTTAAAATGCAAAGTTCTGTCACTTTGAAACTCTAAATGGTGCAGGCTGTTGGTTAGTTAATGAAAACTGAAGATATTCACAGCGTTAAACTACTTGGCACAAGCAGATTGGTCCATGTTGCATACACAGCCAATGAGAATACCGCTTTGTAATTCTGCTTTACTGGCTTGTTAGCATTTCCGAGCACATTTTCAGAGGTCCTCCAAAACCCTCCACCTCCCCAGCTCCACCTGTATAGATAGGTCTGCTACAGTGTAGCAGCTCTGTTTCGCTAAGACCAAATACATTAACACTGTCATATGCATTACCATGCTAAAGTCTTTAGAGAGATGTCACGATAGAAATGCATTATAGTATTCGAAAGTCTGTTTGTCATGTGTTTTAATGCATTGTTTTTTGTAATAGCGTAACAATAAATTTTAATGCATTGTATCTGTGATTACAGTTATTCACTGAATCACACAGTGCATTATAAGGTTAATTATAAGGCGTAATTATAAGTGCCAACCACGAAATTCTTGGGAGTTTTTGTTGATGAGACTTTGAGTTGGAGGGAACAAGCTGATTATGTGAGCAGAAAAATACATAAATCTACTGGTTTAATAAGGAGGATTAGGCATCTGCTTTTTTATTTCATAAACAGGTTCTTACTATTTATGATGTTAATATTTTTCAAATGTGTGTGTTCATGTATAAGATATATTCAAGTGTGGGTAACATTCCAGAGCAATTTAGAAAGTATTTTAAAGTAAATTCACTGGTTCACTGTTATTTAACTTGTCAGTTTTCAAATTTTCACCTTCCTAAAGTTAAGTTCCATAAAGAGTGTATTTTATGTATTATATATGGTTTGTTTTTGGAGTATATCATTTCTTCTTTTTTTTGACATATGTTGTAATTTCTTTGTATTTATTTATATTTATATATTTGTTACTAGAATTTAATACTTTCTTTAAATGTATGAGTGGTTTTGTTTTTGTTTTTCTTTATTGTTTAGGTGGAGGCTCTAAATAAGCCCTTTGGGTTTTCTGCCTCTCGCTGCACAGTATATGGAATGGATTGTACTTTCTTGTTTTGTTTGGATTGTAGTTTTTTTGTTTTGTTTTTATTGTATTTATTTTATTTTTGTGCAAATAAAATAAACTGAACAAAAAAGAAAAAAAAACTAGTTAATGCATTAAAACTGCATTTATAATGTATTGTAAATAAAGGCTTTAAGTGAAGTGTTACAAAAAAAAATCATTTTGAAGTTTTAAAAATGGAAATTTAAAATGTATTTTGCAATTGTGAGTTATAAAGTCAGAACTGCGAGATATAAAGTAACAATTCTGATTTTTGTTTCTCAGAATTGCGAAATACAAGTTGTGAGTTATAAATTCCAATTTTGAGGGCAAAAAGAGATATAAAGTTTATTTTATATCACAATTCTGACTTAATTCACAATTGCCTGTTAGTCAGAATGGCGGAATATAGAAATAAAGTCACAGACTTTATAGAAACAAAGTCACAATTGCAAAAGAAAAACTCTGAGAAAAAACAGTCAAAATTGTTTATATTCTGATTTTATTTCTTAGAATTGTGAGTTTATGTCTCACAATTCTGACTTTATAACTTGCAATAGTGAGTTTATATAACGCAATTCTGACTTCATTTTTAAGAATTGCAAGTTTATATCTTGCAGTTCTGAGAAAAAAGTCAGAATCGTGAGATGTAAACTCACAACTGCGAGAAAAAAAACGTAAGAATTGTGAGAGGAGAAAGTAACATTATTATTTGTTTATTTTTATTCAGTGACAGAGAGGGGCTTGCGTACCGGCATATAATATAATTTCCTGTTTTATGCTTTTTTTCAGCTGTTCATATGGTTCAGTCGATAATATTGAATAGCTTTTGTTATCCTTTATGAATCCCAAAGACAAATTGTTGGATTCAGACTCTACACATTTGTTATTAGAGGAGACGTGCCATACTATCCAGCATAAATCACAGTCTCAATCATCTCAAACAAAAGTTTTTCAAGATATTAACAGGCAGTGAAACAGTTTTAATTATTTTCTAAGAAATAATAATATATTATGCCAAACTACTTAATAAGGTATTCTGAAAAACTGTTTTTTTTTTTTCCATACTGTGGAAGTCAATGGCTACCGTCAAATTTTTGGTTACCAACATTTTTCAAAATTGAATCTTTTGTGCTCTACAGAAAAAAGAGACTCATACAGGTTGGGAACAACTTGAGGGTGAGTAAGTGATGAGATGATTTTAATTTTGGGGTTAATCTGTTTGAGTAAAGAATTAAAAGCAATTAAGAATTATTTAGTCAATAAGAAAAAATAAAATCATTACAGAAGATTATTACTTTAGATTAAATGTCATGCTATTGATCCAGGAGCCACAAAGTGTAGTTCAGCATGATCATAATTCAACAAAAGAAAAAGAGAAACAACTTTTTCCATAATAATATTTCACCGCCCATTGTAATTCTAATTAATAAAGGTACTTTCCAAGAATGATATTTTGACAAAGCTGAAGGTCGCAAGCTGCAAAGGGACAAACCCATGACCTTCCAGAGGCCTGTGCTTTCCATAGTATAGGTCCTTTACAAAGGAAAAGTGCATGAAGACTGCGGGGGTGTTGAAGATGGATATGAGGGACTGTTAGTTTCCTGTCTGCTCGCCATGAGTCACGCAAAGGTTGTTATCTATCTGCAGCTTATCCTCTTGCCCCCTCTGAAAGCGGTCACTACACAAATACCCATTAGCATCAGCTAATATTACCCATATCAGGCCAGTAAATGTTCAAGTGGACTTCTTACTGTAAATGATTCATCTGTTTTTTAGCTGCTCACCAAGACTCACACCAAGTGCTTAAGTTTTGCCAAATGTGGAAAAGCCACAGAGGTTACCACACACGTCTGGTGGACTTCCTGTCCCAATCTCCCATGGAAAATCTTGGTTTTGAAGATGCAGTGCAAGTGTGCACTATGTAAAAGATGACTTTCTATTTATGTGCTTGTTTTGGATGTAATGGAACTCCCAAACTTTGCTTTATTGCACAAAAAATATACAAAATGTCCTATGACGTCTCATTTGAAAATGATAAATTGCATTGGAGAGTCCTCAAATTTTGTTCAAGTGTAAATGATGTTCAGTTGTTCATAAGCAATTCATATACTTCAGTCGAATAGCATTTACTGTCCTTTCCGAATTCCAAAGACAAATCGTTGGATTCAGACTCTACATGTTTGTTTTTAGAGGAGACGAGCCATACTATCCAGCATAAGTCACAGTCTCCCTCATCTCTGCAGTCCATTGCACACAAATCTCATACATTATTCCAGAAAGTTCCCTGGGGTCACATGATGAAGTTTCTATTGCATGTCACATCACTAACTAGCTCTAACAATGGCTCCATTGACTGGTGCGGATTCCATGTGGGACTCTAAATGCTAAAGCGCTAACAGGTTGGCTTTAAAGGAGTGTCCAGATGCTAATTTATCACATAAGTGTGTTGACCTTTGTTCTTTGCGCAGCTTCCCATTGGGGGTGGAAACAACATGGCTTTGTCTGGCAAGTCAAGGTCAGAGGACATACTGAGGAGAGAAAGAACCTGAGAGAAAGAGAGCGATTCCTGCTTCTCAGTAGGTCACTTTGTATCTTAACATGCAGTAACTTGTCCCTTGTTGAACTGACTTTAAACATCTGTAATTACAGCGTTCTCCGGGAAGGATATGGAGTGGTGTGTGTTTCCGATCTTTATGTCCCCCTGAGAACCTCCTTGTAGCTCATCTTACACAATTATGTCTCTCGTTCAGCTTGTAGATTTGTTCTTTCTTGCTTGTTTTTTTTTATTCTTCACCCTTTGCACTACTCTGAATTTGTAATCCAATATCTTATCTTAGCGGTTTACAGTAAAGACCTTTTGATTTATTTCAGTGTTCCTTAAAAAGGCTTTAGCGTTCTGCTAAATCAGGCATGGGGAGCTCAACAGCCTGAGGATCTGAAGATGAGTTCCATCCCACGCATTAGGTAATGCAAAGGTATTGTTTAAAGCAAAAGTTCAGGCAAATGAAATTGACTATTTTGATGTCCTTCGTAAAGGGTGGACAACCGGAAATGTTGTCCTGGGACCTCTGACTGGGGGAATCCACTAAATGCGTCATTACGCTGTCTTGTGTGTTGGGGGAGGGGACTGTGATATCAAGCGATGGCCCTGCAGTATTTTTGTGAGAAAGTACGGATTTGTTTTAATAAAATGCATGTGCTTGTTTACTTCTCCATGGGAAAGGCAGTAAGCAATTTATTACAATCTAAAGTGAAATTTTCCATTAACTATGCAAGTGGAAAACACTGATTAGCTTTCTTTTGAAGGCTGAATAAAAGCTGCAAAGTCTCAAAGCAAATTAAAGAGGTAATTCACCCAAAAATGATTTTACTCAGCATCATTTAGTTCCAAACTTGTATAACTTTCATACTTGTGTGGAACACAAAAGAAGGGGGTGAAAACTTTTGAAAATAATGAAGATGTGTACTTTTTTTTTTTCCATTTAGTACTGCCCTTCAGAAGTGACAGAAGATACTTACATGTTCCCAGAAGACAAAATAAGTTATGTTTACCCTGATCTTCAAATTCAAAAATTTTCACCCTCCGGCTCTTAGTGCATCGTGTTTCCTTCTGGAGCATCAGCGAGCGTTTGAACCTTCTGTAATAGGTGCATATGAGTCCCTCAGATGTCCTCACTGTGAAAAGATGGATCTCAAAATTATACAGTCATTGTTGGAAAGGGTTCAGATACACAAAAATGCTGAAAAAACAAAGAATCTGTTGGACCTAAAGGATTTTTCTGAAGAACAGGGGGCAGTTTAACTGTTCAGGACAAACAAGGGTCTCATGAACAACTATCACAAAAAAAAAAAAAAAAACACAGCTGTAACTGAAAATCATTTCAAATTCATCAGAACAGATTTAGAGAAAGTTAGCATTTCATCACTTGCTCATCAGTGGATCTGCAGTGAATGGGTGCCGTCAGAATGGGTGCCAAACAGCTGATGAAAACATTACAATAAATCACAAGTAATCCACATGACTCTGGTCCCTCAGTTAAAATCTTCTGAAGTGAAAAAGCTGTGTGTTTCTAATAAACAAATCCATCATTAAGGTATAACAATTCAACTACATCTTGGATGGCCTGAATATTCTTTTTGCGGTGAAATATTTCTAACACATGACTGCAGATGCCTCCTTTAAGATGAGCTTTTTATACAAAGCAAAGTTTAATTTGCAGTGTAACATTTTTAAGTTTGTTTATCACTGGAAATGCCTCTGTAGCAGAAGTGGGACAGGAACTTGATAAGGTGGAGTCCCTGTTGAGCTTGCCTTGCATTTTCATCCCCTGGGGAGCCGCAATTGCAAACAGCTTATCTAGATGTGCCCGAACCAGCCCTTGAAGTTTGTGGTAAATGTTGATGTGCCAGAAAAGGTCTTTTTTTTTTTCCTTGGGGGAGCGGAACTCATATAACCCACCCCGGCTTTATCTGCGGCGGTCTCTCAGATTTGCATGTCAGAACGTGACAGACAGTGTCAGAATGCTCCCTCCCCTTCTTCCTTTGGTGTTTATAACAAACGAAAAGAACAAATAGTCACAGCGGATGCTGTCCTCTCTGTTGGGATCCATTTGGATCTGTGAGTAAATAAGACTCAGCGGGTTGTTTCCTGGGAAGAAAGAAAAAGCAGCAAATGGGTGAAAATGAAAGGCGATGACAAAAAAGGGTCTTTTAAGAAAACACAGAATGTCCTTTTGCACACATCACTTCATTTGCAGAATTTTTGTCTTAGTGCTAAGCATTTCTGACCAGTTTCCATACAGACCTGAATTAAATGTTGGTTAATTTTCTTGATATAGTGGATTTAAATGGTGATCAACAGGTTGAAGGTCCAAATTGCAGTTTCAGTCCAGCTTCAAAGGGTCTTATCTAGCAAAACGATCAGCCATTTATAAACATTTCTATACTTTTTAACCACAAATGCTTGTCTTGCACTAGTTCAACTTCACGCATGTCATGCTGGAAAGTTGGAGGGCAAACACCCTTTACAAAAAAAAGGGAAAACGATGTCGGATGATTCTGAAGTTGGAGGAGAAAATTAGATGAGGTTTTTCACCTTAACTTTTTGAACCGAAGTACACAGACAGTGAACTAAGTGCGTGTGACCTTTCCAACGCGACTACGTAATGCGCGAAGTCGAGCTAGTGCAAGATGAGCATTTGTGGTTAAAAAGTATATACATTTTTATTTTTTGGTTTCACTAGATAAGACCCTTATTCCTCGGCTGGGATGGTGAAGCTGCATTGAAACTGCAATTTGGAACTTCAACCCATTAATCACCATTGAAATCCACTGTATGGAGAAAAATCATGTTTTCCTCAAAAAACTAAATTTCTTTTCGACTAAAAAAAGAAAGACATGAACATCTTGGATGACATGGGGTTGAGAAATTTTAATTCAAGAGTGAACTAATCCTTTAAAAAAAGACCCATGTTAGCATCATAGCCCATACATTAAAATGTAATTATTGCTGACTTCAACATAAGCAAATGTATGCTGAGCAACGATTGCTAACCCTTGTACACACATTGTGTAAACTGCATTAGTGTGTGGTCTATTGCGGTTATTTCACTGTGGTAATTCAGATGTGTGTTCTCTGGTTCTTACTAGAGGTTTCTAGTTACAATTCCCAGATTTGTTTTTTAAACCTTCCGTCTGAGCTTCTTTATTTGCGTTTTTATTCAATTTGGGTTTTAAGCCCTCACAAGAGAGTGTTGTAGTTCCTGACCATAGAATTGTTTATATAAACTGCACTTTTGCTTGCTTGCTTTTGAAATAGAAAACCCTTTACCAAAAGCTGAGCAGGACAGTGGGTCTCATTCACTCCACGTAAGTCTAAGCCTGCTAATAAACTCTTATCACAAGAATGGTACCCCTGGAGCAAGTGTTTGCTCAAGGGACATTGGTAATAGGTTATCAGTATTGTTGTAGTGCCTGGTTTACTAAGGAATTAGGTAAATCAGGTAATGCAAACACACCCACAAAATCTGTGATAAATGCAATTAGTGTTTGTTTCAAGCCATTTTAAATGATGGGTGTGATTTTTGTTGAGTTCAGGAGTTTATAGATGGATCATTATGGAAGTTCTCCATTGTTCTCTGAAACTAGTTCCAGTTTCCAGTTTCCTCCAGTGTGAAAGTCCCTTAATAGATTATTAAAAAATTACAGAGTTGCAAATACTTTTTGTATTACTGAAAGTCTTCTGAAATAACATATTTAATTATGCACCAATTTCCAGAATTCAAATGTGAATAATGGATTAAACCTGATTTAAAATAGTTTCATTTTTTTTTAAATATTAAGGTCAAAGGTTTTTAAATTCAGAAAAAAAAGCTATTCTTAAAATTAAACAATGCATAAAAAAAACTTTGTGGTAATAGTTATTGGTTGCCACTGAAGAATTCAGGCCTAAAAACTGAAGGCCATATTTTTAACCGCTACAACCACACTACCACCCCGAACCCTCTGCACCCTTGGCACACTGTCAGTTTTCAACATCTCTCAGTATTACACACACACACACACACACACACATCAAACACAAGGTGATAAAACATACCGGAGCCTTTAATCTGCAGGCATCTTACAAAACATGTAATAAATTAAACAGGAAGAAGGTTAAATAAGGCCTATCCTACAGGCAGGTGGGTGAGGCTGCTTTGTAGACTTGGTGGGCCCGTTAGGCAAGGACCCTCAGGCCCTGCGTACACCTGGTATTAACATCCACCCTGGGTGATCCGATGGTCAGAGGAGACGGATTGCCGTTTACACCAATGCTAAGTGAATATCTGACAGATGTGGTATTTAAAAACAAAAACAGCAAAATTCATATGAATTTTAAAAGTTAATAACATATGACAGTATTTCACATAATAAGGGTTCATAGAGTTTGCCATTAAACGTATTTATAGGTGGTTCGGTTATTTTTGCTTAATGTCTATGTACGGAATCCAATGACATGTCATTTATTCCAATGACAATCATTTTGACTTCAGTTTGTGCAAACAAATGAAGAACAGTCATTTTAAAACTGTCTTTTAAAACTTTAAAACAGTCACTTAAAACTGTCAACTATGGTACAACACATATTTACAACAGATATGGGCGGATATAAATGCAAGCTATAGATTTTAAAGGGATAGTTTACTCAAAAATCTAATTCTGTCATTAATTACTCAGCTTCATGTTGTCCCAAACCCATAAGGCCACCGTTCATCTTTGGAACACAAATTAAGATATTTTTGATGAAATTTCTGACCCTGCATAGACAGCAGCGCAACTACCACGTTCAAGGCCCAGAAAGGTACTGAGGACGTTGTTAAAATAGTCCATGTGACATCAGTGGTTCAACTATAATGTTATAAAGCTATGAGAATACTTTTATGTGCAAAGAAAATAAAAATAATGACTTTATTTTACAATTTCTTCTCTTCAGTTTCAGTCTTTGACGCATGTTTACAAGAATACCTGCATGAAATGCATAAAAGAGGCAGGGTTTAAATAGACTATTTAACTGAGGAAGACAACATTTAAAAAGAACCAAATTCATAGAGGAAGTGTTTATAATAAGACTAATAATATGCATTTAGCATTCACCTTATTTTAAAAGTCAAATTTTACACTCCTGGGAAACCACTGGGAATGTGTCCAGAATTTGGTTGTGAACTTGATATGTATTTATGTTGGATTGTGATTTGACAATGATTAATACAGTCCTGGTCAGAATTTCTTGCACCCTTAAATATGAGCAGATAATGCTATGAAAATAAATCTACATTGTTAATCCCTTTAAACTTCTTTGAAAAAAAAGTAACAAAAATCGAATCTTTCATTGAAGTAAAGCAACTGAAAATAGGGGTAAAATCTCATTATGAAATAAATGTTTTTGAGAAAAAGAGTTCTCTTATACAACTGTTTTATACAGTAAACAAGAAGGCAATATTGATATTTCAAACAAAACATTTAAAGGGATAGTTCACCTAAAAATGAATATTCTGTCATTAATTACTCAACCTCATGTTGTTCCAAACCCATAAGATCATATTTGGAACACAAGATATTATGATAAAAACTGAGAGCTTTGACCAGCAACGCAACTGACACGTTCAAGGCCCAGAAAGGTAGTAAAGACATCGTTAAAACAGTCCATGTGACATCAGTGGTTCAACCGTAATTTTATGAAGCTAAGAGAATACTTTTTATGCACAAACACCCCCCAAAAATAACAACTTTATTCAATCTCTTCTCTCGTGAACATTAGACACAGCAGAGAAGAAAACTCTATTTTTGTTTTCTTTGTGCAAAAAAAACATTACGGTTGAAGCACTGATGTCACATGGACTATTTTAACAATGTCTTTTTTGTGTTTCTAGGCCTTAAAAGTGGTAGTTGTGTTGCTGTCTATGCAGGCTCAGAAAGCTCTCAGATATTATCAAAAATATCTTAATCTGTGTTCTGAAGATGAACGAAGGTCTTACAGGTTTGGAACGACATGAGGGTGAGTAATTAATGACAGAATTTTCATTTTTGGGTGAAGTTCAGTTAGTTCTTTAGTTCAGTCAAGAATCTTTTAAGAAGCAATGCATAAACTAAAACCAGCAAGCTGAATTCTGTTTTACATGATAACATAATGAGAAAACAGACTTTGTCTGTCAAACACACTTGTTGCAGGGTGCTTCTGCTCCATGCTACTTGCATAATCTGGTCTGAAATCCAGTGAACACAAAAAAAGCGGAAAGATACAAGTCTCAATGCTGGTATAAGCTCTCAGAATGCTGTTCAAGCATCAAACTGAGGACCAGAACAAACTATTTTTGGCATAGACACGTTATGTCATGACCTCATTTTATCAAGGTGTCTATCCAAGTGTGAAAGAAATCTTCATT
This sequence comes from Labeo calbasu, assembly GCA_019740295.1. Classification (NCBI taxonomy): domain Eukaryota; kingdom Metazoa; phylum Chordata; class Actinopteri; order Cypriniformes; family Cyprinidae; genus Labeo; species Labeo calbasu. The sequence continues at coordinate 25,408 of JAHKKF010537368.1, forward strand.
CCCAGTTTGGGATTTGTGATTTATCTCACCCCACACAAGCCTTAGGACATGATGTCATTCCCTTATTGTACAATGACACAGAGAGATTCACTGACAAGATAAACATGTTTTTGTCATTTTGAATTAAATGCCTTCGGGGAGCTTCATCCAACTCTCCAACCCCAGTGGGTGGTGAAAGAATCCTTTTAAAGATGGAAATGCCATGATTCAGAGTGTCACGGCAATAAAGATCTCCACAAATTTTCCTCTGGATGCCTGTCACTCTACACCACTGGCTTTCCAGTGCAAGGAAATTCTCTCGTTGCTAACGCCGCACCATCTGGAATGACGTGCAGGTGTTTATCCATGTCTCAGGGTTTCCACTCAAATTGCCCACAGACGCTGTTCTGTGACATAACATTGGTTGAATTATGGCACTGAGTAATAGTTCCACTCATGCACATCCTTCATTTCAGTGGTTTGTGTAGTTTATAGGGTTTAGTGTGCCTGAGTCGGTCCTTATCGCTTTCAAAAAAACTTATTGTTTTTCTAAAATAGTTGCCAGTTTTTCTAAAATGCATCTTACTCACTATCCTGTAAAATCAACCCAAGCGGTACTCTTCTGGGAAACATCTGAGAAACAATAACATTTTAAGGTACTCTCCATACTGCATGCCAGGAACTAACAAGATTAGATATTCCTTAAAGGTCCAAGAGCTCATAAATCTACAGCAAACAAGTACTTACGCACCTATTAGGATTTTAAACACAGCTTTAATACGTAGTTTCCATTGATCAATTTGCACCAGCCACACAGCACATGGTCAACATGAGTTAAATTATACATATAACAGTTTGAAAGAGTCCTTATTTATTGATGTACGTAATATCAACTTCTGTGTTCAACATGCGTTACTAAACGCTTCCCCTAAAATGTTTTTCTCTAAACCAGGTGTCAGTTTACACTTAGCGCATCGCTATATAAGGTAAAGATGTTCTTGTATATGTGATAGGTATTAAAGTTAATCTAGGATAAAAAAAGAAGAACGTCTTCATCAGTGTTATTGTATGATTTATGACAAACATTACTGTGTCGGTTCAGAGTAATGCACTCTGAGGACTGTCTCCCATGCTTTTATCTGTGGGTGATTTATTTTCATTAAACAGGATACGGGAGGACACAGCCAGAGACTGCCAGCGATGTTTCCCTCCCTCTCTAACTGGACTGAGTGGAGCTGGAGGCAGGTAGGTGTAGACGCAGGTAACACTATGACCTGTCTATATCAGATGATCTCATGGGACAAAAATAATCAGCCTTTGTTTTGTGAAAGAGGGCTGTCTGGGATGAGATTGGGATCAGTGGTGAAGTCGCCTCTCATCACGGATAAAGGGTCACCTTATCATCTCAGCAGGGGCTCTGCTGGATTCACCCTGGCCTTGTTTGAGGAGTTTTCCCCTCCGCCCATTCCTCTTTCCACAAAACATTTCCATTGTTGCAAAACACTGTGGTTTGTTCACTCCACCCCTGAAAACAGAACAGTTATGTTCAGTTATGCAACATTTCTTTAGTAAGAAGACATGTACAGTAATAATATATATTTGAAGCTTCTGTTTATTAACTGTATGAGAACCCCAAGGCCTTGAAAATGAGCATTTCTGATGCTTTTGATACTCAAAGATAGCACACTGAAACCCTAATGATATGAAAACTGACCATTAACAAAATTACATGTTGTTTCTGTTCTCTTCTATGTTTAGGTCTTAAATAGCCGTTTCCACCATGAAAAAAACAAACAAAAACAAAACAAAGGTAATTGCGACTTTATCTCACAATTCTGACTTTTTTTTCATAATTGTGTGATACAAACTTGCAATTCTGACATTTTTTTCTCAGAATTGTGAGATATAAACATGCAATTGCATGTTATAAAGTTACAAATGCAAATTTGCAATTCTGAGAAATAAAGTCAGAATTGTGAGATATAAACTCACAATTGCAATTATGCAATTATGACTTTATGACATGCAATTGTGAGTTATCAAGTCAGAATTGTGATTCTGAGAACATATCAGGCTTTTATACTTTAGAACTTGCTATTGCAAGTTTATATCTCACAATTTTTAGGAAAAAAAGCCAGAATAGCAAGTTTTTATCTGTTTTTATCTTGCAGTTCTGAAAAAAAAGTCAGAATTGTGACTTTCTATCACACTATTAAGTTTATATCTGAGAATTAAGTTTGTATCTCACAGTTCTAAGACAAAAGTCAGAATTGTGAGTTTGTATCACACAATTCTGAGAAAAAAGTCAGAATTGTGAGATTAAAAGTAGCATTTAAAAAAAAAAAAAATTCAGTGGCGGAAACAGGCTTACATACTTAAAGTTCCCAGATAATCAATAAATGTGATACATTTGTATTACTAAACATCTTTTACTACTAATAATAAATTTAATTATTATTCTTTTTATTTACAATTAGTATTTCATTATTATTTTTTCTAATTAATTGTTGTGCAGTAAGCATTGCAATCCTAGTTGTTTATTTTGATCTTTGATTATGAATTTTATTTTTACCCTAAAGTTCTATTATATTTTGCTACATTATACTGTTTCTATGGTGATGATAGCAACACACTATGGCAAAATTGAAAAGTTTGGTTAAATTGAACCCAAACTGACCTATATAGCATACTCTAATATTTCTATAGCAAAAGGTTAAAGCTAAAACATATCTGGTATCCACCTTTTTCTGAACGCGGAAGTCTCACCTGACTGGAACTGTGCTTTACATTTCCAGTCTCTGGTGTTTCTAGTCAAATTAACGTATTTTGTGAGCCGATAATATAACGTTAAACCTGCACACATTTTTATGTTTAGTTATATTGAAAAAGTTTTGATTCACTCTATCTTTTTTTGCCCCGTTTTAACATTGATTTCTATGGAGACTGGAACAGGATAGCGTTCCAAAGGGAAGTCAGAATCCATCATGGCGCCACTCATCGGTTACTCAAGAAAAAGATGAATATTTGAGTAGAATAATTCAATATTATTTTTTAAATGTAATAGTATAATGTACAGTGGCGTGCATTGATGTTCTAAAATGAGGAGGCAAAATCCTCAAATTTCCTAATTTGTTTTGTAATTAAATGTAGATTCATGTCCCAGTCACATTTTTAGTCACACTATCAGAATAAAAATCTATTTTGTATTTTTACATTAACAAAGTAATTAATAAAACCAAGTATGCATTGCATCAGTTTAGTGTTTTAAAAATTTTACATTTATTCCAAAATAATAACTGAAGTAACTGTTTAATCAACAGTATTTAGTTGTTTTTCATAATAAACTTATTTTTGGATCATCAGAGCTATATAAACACTGGTCACAGATGCGGAGATGTACCTTCAATTTCAATAAGCTGATTGCTCACTAAAAAAAACCCCCACAGATCATGTTTTCAGACCATTTGAAATTTGATTTTGACTTGACAAAGTCAAGGTGATATATAAATGTGTAAGCTGTTTACTTATTAACGCCATTATATTCAGTGTTGCCAAGTCTGTGGTTTTCCCACGTAATTGGGCTACTTTTACACTGTTGCCGCAGGTAGTTTTTGGATGTTTGCGGGTTGAAGCGACCCCAATAACATCATATTTAGCCCTTAAAATGCGAATTTAAAATGAGAACACAGACACAAAAATGTGTATTTTATCCCCCAGAACAGGGGACGATTAGGCTAGTTTTGAGCTATTTTGAGTAGCAATTGGGCGGTTTTATTGTGAAAACCTGGCAACCCTGCTTATATTCACTGTAAAAAAAAAAAAAAAATTGTTGAGTCAGTTTAAAGTAATTTGTTACCCTGCTGGCTTAAAATTTTAAGTTCAGTCAACTCAAATAAGCTTAGCCAACTTGAAATGTTAAGTTTTACTAAGTAACAACTTAGATATTTGTGTTTATTAAACTTAACAGCTGGGTAAGTAACCCAGCTGCCTTAAAATTTTAAGTTAAATCAACTCAAATATCTAAGTTGTCACTTAGTATACCTTAAAATTTCAAGTTGAATAAATTTTTTTTGAGTTGACTGAACTTAAAATTTTAAGGCAGCCGGGTAACAAATTATTTTAAGTTGACTCAACACATAGTTTTTTACAGTGTTGTTCGTTCAGGCTGATTCGCAAATGCAGAACGCACACAAATACAAGAGGCGGGATTTATCGCATGAACCAATCACAGCCAAACAAAATCAGTCATATCCAATCATATCGCGATGAAGGTGTTGCCTCCTCTAATGTGACTTTCCCCCATTCATTCTCAATTACCCCCTACCAAAATCACTGCATGCTTTAGGGGGTCTGTTAAAACTCAGTGGACTCAGGGGAGGTGAGAGAAAAGCAGACTCCCTGTAACCTTACCTGTTGTTGCTGTTAAACAATGTTTTTTTAGAAGAACGAGTGATTTATACACTTTTGAATGTTATATTTTATAATATTGACGTTGTATTATTTTTGTTCTCATTCAATATTTTGAGGAGACACTGCCTCGCTTGTCTTTTTTTTTTTACTAGTATTATTATTGTAAATGCAAATTAATACTTGGAAATCCATTATTGTGGTCTCTTGGGTTCTTGGGCCCCAAACATAAGACAGTGAAGTCAATCCAAACAGAACATGAGGGTTAATGAACGCAAAGGCGGACCAAAGCTCATTCATAAATCAATACCAGATTGTGTTCTGACTCACAAATCTCAGGGGTGTAGAGCAGTGTTGCCTTAAAGCAAAACTTTGGAAGAAAAGAAAAAAAAAAATCTATGTGAACTTCCGCCCACAAACGCCAGCCACTTTCTGTTCTATCAGAGTTTTCCTCTGAAAAGACGGGGAAAAATGTCTTCTGTGACTCAACAACTTAGTAAGCATTCCTTTCGCTGAAGTCTTCTGTGTGTTTTGCTGTAACTAGGGATAACCTCCGTCCTCTGTGCAGCGTTTCAGATTATGGAAAGGAAATTATGAGACATCACTGACTAAATGCACGTCTGGGTTGTCATGGTGATGCGACTAAAGACAGTATATATGACTTTCAGTTCCTTAAGACGTGACGAGAGCTTAACCCCTTATCTTCTGACCTCTCCGCAGGTCAAAAATAAACCGCAAATATTACCTGTGCACAGAGACATACAGACAATAATGACATCAGAACAGAAGATGCTTTAGCATGATGGACAGTTTATTCAAATAAACAAACGCCCCTCTAACCGACTCGAAACTTCCTGTAGCTCCTCTGGCAAGTAATTTCATCAATTTGTGGCTTCCTTTGCCCATTGCCATTGAAAGCATTTCTGACCGATGCATAGATGATAACTACACCACACAAACATTGAGCTATGGTTAGCATTTTTCTTGTTATTTACAGAAAAACTGCACATATTTTGATCAAGCAAGAAACATTGATTTTAGTGCACGTAATACACATATATCCCCCTTCAATCTACAACAGGTACCAAGCAGAGCTAGAACTACTTTAGACGGCATTAAAAAAGTAAGTTGGGAGACAGAAAACGGCAGTTAGATGTGATCTTGTAGATTCAATGGGGGCTGTAGGGGTTTAGTGCAGTCTGGGTAAACTGATGGGGGTTGCAGCTGTACCCCGCCCCTGTCCTCTGGGAGAATGATGTCATACACTGCTGCAGAGATGGATAGATTAAAAAGGGCTTAGAGTGAATTTTACAAAGTCCTGTCCCATTAAGGCACATCATTTTGTTTGGTGGCCATCTTGGAACTAAGCTGTTTTCTATTTGAGCAGTAAGCATGATAGCACACCCTCTGTATACTTGAGCAAAAACTGGACGAAGACTGACATTTCCTCATTGTTTGTCAATACAGGTGATAAAACAGAAGCCAACATAAGGACAGATCATAAACAGTTTTATTGTAATTAATCAGTGGGATGTGTTTACAGGTTTTTCTGCATGGGAACATCCTTTTTAAGAGTGTCACCATAAATAAGAGGGCTAGTTATTTTTTTAAAAAGCCCATTTTTGCATGATTTTACAGTGAAATTCCAGCAATTGTTTAATCCCATATACACTACTGCTCAAAAGGTTGTGGCCAGTAAGATTTGTATCACAGTTTCTACAAAAATATTAAGTAGCACAACTCTCCTGCTCACCAAGCCTGCATTTATTTGATCCATAGTACAGCAAAACAGTAACATTTTGAAATATTTTACTATTTAAAAGACCTGTTTTCTATTTATTCCTGTGATTTTGAATTTTTACATTTTTAGAATCATTATTCCAGTCACATGATCCTTCAGAAATCATTCTAATATTCTGATGCTCAAAAAACATTTATTGTTATAATTATGTTGAAAACAGCTGAGTAGATTTTTTTCAGGTTTCTTTGATGAACATAAAGTTCAGAAGAACAGCATTTATCTAAAATAGAAATCTTTTGTAACATTATAAATGACTTTATCATCACTTTTGATCAATTTAAAGCATCCTAACTTAATAAGTATAAATTTCTATAATTTCTTTCCCAAAACGTATAACGTATAATGTTACAAAAGCTTTTTACTTCAGATAAATGCTGCTTTTTCTATTCATCAAAGTATCCTAAAAAATTACTCAACTGTTTTAAATATAATAATAATAATAATAATAATAATAATAGCAATAATAATAATACAGGTTTCTTGAACAGCAAATCAGCCAGTGTTATGAAAACCTGGCAACCCTAAAAATCAGCATATTAGAATTATTTCTGAAGGATCATGTGACACTGAAGAAATATTTAAATAGTAAAAAATAATTCAAAATGTTACTGTTTTTGCTGTACTTTGGAACAAATAAATGCAGGCTTGATGAGTAGAAGACACTTAAAAATCCTACTGTTCAAAAACTTTTGTCTGGTAGTGTATATTTCAAAACACTTTTCTGAAATTGTAATATTTCACAATGTTACTGTTTTGCTTTATTTCTTTTATCAAATCTAAGCAGTCTTGGTGAAAAACTCTTGAACGGTAGTGTATTTTTTGACCATATTTGACCATAACTTCAAATTTGTTACTTGTTTAATTTGGTGATAAAACTTTTGTTTTGTAAACAATACTTTAGAAACACAACCATTATCTCTCTATCCATTATCTCCACTTGAACAGTTCCTGGCTAGTTATTTGAATACTTAATAACCTTCCTGAACACATCTGTCAACTGTCAACATTTTCATGAACTAAGGTTATTTCTGATTGTTATGCAGCTATGTACAAAAACACTGGCTTTGAGTCATCCATTGAGTCATGGCAAATGCAGCCAGATGTGCTCGGATACCCAGACCTTTGTTAGAGGAGTCAGATCTCCTGGGTTCACTCTTAGTGTGTTCACCTCCATGACGCAGCAGATTTAGGTTCAATCTCTGTAACCTCTCTACTTTCCACAAAAATCCCCCAACAAGAAAATATTTGCCACCCACTGCTGCCAGTGGTTTCAGATCCAGAGAAACCAAAGCACAGGAAGACCAACCTCAACATGTGCTTATAAAAAGCCATATTTTGGGACAATCATAACTGATTCATACAGACCATGTACCTCATTGATGACAAGATGGGGAGCATTAAGAAACCACAAGAACAACATGTTGAGAGAATCATCCAAATTCAAAGAAGAAAACTAGATTAACTGAGATGTTTATAAAGCAAAATGTCGTTAAAACTTTGTGGACTGAAGTCTTTATAAGCTCATTAAGTGAAAGAGCGATATCTTGCATATCAGCTCATAAGCATAGATTACACTCATCCTGGGGGAGGGTAAAGAACGCTTGCAGAGTGAGACATGTAAAGTAAAGCATGAGTCAAACCAAACATCTGGCCTGGAAATCACTGAATCATCTGTTAAGCGACAATCTGTCTCATCACGTCATCCAAAGAATTGAACTACATGGTGGTATGATTATTATAAACACAGAAAGCTCAGAAAGCAGTTTCTATAAGTCTGATGATGTTTAAATGGGAGTTCTGTCAGCACAGTGGCCTCCATTCATAGAGAGAGAGGAGTACAGTTTTAAAATGAAAGGGTGCTGACATCAGCCTGCATTTCAATGAGTGACCTGCAAGATAGTCTTAAAGATAAAACACACAGATCCATAAAGCTGTAAGTACAGAAAAGTGAAAAGAAAGTTATGTAAAATTAAGAAATATTCCAGGGTCTTGAAACTTTAGAGACTGTCAGAGGGTTGCCTTGAGATGACCATAGAGTGTTTTCATGACGCGTCATCAGTCGGCCATATTGGTGGCACTGAACATAATCAATGCCACTGAAGCAAACGAAACACGCAAATTTTGCTGATTCTTGCTGCTGAAAATGGTCAGTTGTTGTCATGTTTTGGCCTGTACTAATCGGCCAAACTGGGAAAAACATTTGTAGTACTATAGACTGCCAAAAGTTACAAAAGTAACAAATCATGAAGAAGAGTGAAAAATTTGTCTGAGGAACAAAATGCGTTTGTGGTCGGCCAAACTGAATCAGGATTTCTAGGGCAAGAATCTTGAAACATTCTTATTTGTTCTTATCATTTCCAGTCAGGTAGGTAAAATATTAGGCTAATATCTTAATTAACACTACTCGTACGTATTTTTTGTCAAAATAGCTTCCACACGTTTTTTCTGCTGTTTAGACAGCATAAATTAGCAGAACAACTTATTCAGCAGAATATTTACCTTGCAGTCAATGCTGTTGTTTACATCTGAGTATCCAATATGGCCGCGCATCCAACTGACCACCGTGAGGTAAGTGCAAACCCTCTATAAACAAAGTCAAAGCCAAGAAAGTTTTAGTGTTAAAAAAGGAAAAAGAAAAGTCTTAAAAGATTTTTTAAATTATATTTATCATGGCCTCCTATAAAACCTTTTAAATAGGAGAAAAATTAAACGCAATATTATCTTCAACAATGGAGTTGAACACGTTCAGTATGTGAACCAGGAACTTGCGGTAATAATTCGCCTTTTATTTTCCACTTACATCTGCCGTATGAGTCCCTTTCGATCTTTATTTCTTTCTAAGGGTGACAGTAAACTGAGAAGGACTTTATTTTACCACCAGGGAAGTGTTATTAAAGTTAAGGGTTTGTCTAATTGGTTTCAGATGGATGCAGCGCCCTGAACCATCTGTGAACGGGACATGGGACATGGGACATTCATGCAGTCCAACTGTAGCATGATCTCTTTTAGATTAGGACAGACTCACAGGCTTCCTTAAACGGACAGATTTGGATCATTACTGAACACTGGGACAATGTTTATAAAACAAAAGGTGACTGAAAACACAGTGGTTGTTTGCAAGCATTAGCTCTGAATTAATTATCGTACGCAAAACGCGAGCTTCAGATTGGGTGTCCGCATGTGTGGCTCTCCTACGCGTGTGCAGGGGTAGTTCCTCCTCCAGGGCGGAATGTGGAGGTCAAATAAAAGCGCTCCGCACATCTGAGCTCTCCGCAGAGGTGCGCCGAAAGCAGGAGGGGCAGGACGCAAAGGGAGAGAAGGAACTTGGAGACTTGAAGAGGCTGTGGTGAATCTGAATCCCTCAGCCAGTGAACTACCGCGTCTCTTCGAGCCTCCATTGCAAGGAAAGGAAGGTTTAACTATTGGTAAACTTGTGTTTCATCCCACCTGTGAAAATGACCGGTGGCCCGTTGGGCACGGCGTTGGCAGTGGCTTTGCTCGCCTGCACTGTGCAGTGTATGCCGAAAGGACCGGGAGAACATGGGAGACAAGCTCAGGAACACTCAGTGTCATCCGTATCCCAAGGTATGCGGTCCTACATGTGTTTGTTATTGTTTTGATGAATAGAAATGAGCAATTTGCGCAGGCAAATGGTTGCGTTAGGGAATCTTTCATTCTTCTTTGTGTGATTGTGGTTTGTTGTTGAGAAAGTCAAAATATTCTAGAGCTCAGAATAGTTCTATTGTGTCCTCTGCAGATGGCTGTGTTGAGAATGGCCAGTTTTTTAGAGTTGGAGATCAGTGGGAGCGCAGTTATCTGGGCAGCACACTCCTCTGCACTTGTCATGGAGTTTCTGGTATAAAGTGTAAATCAAAACCTGATGGTGAGCCCCTTTGGTTAAATTAATAACCATTTATGTGCATATAAAAGTACAACAGTGTTACAGTTTGAAGTGTAAACTCTGAATAGTTTGAAGAACAAAGTCCATGTCTGTTCCCAGCTGAGGAAACCTGCTATGATAAAGTAAACACTCGCTCCTATCGGGTTGGAGAGACTTATGAGAGGCCCAAGGACGGGATGATCTGGGACTGTACTTGCATTGGCTCTGGCCGAGGGAAAATCAGCTGCACCATTGCGAGTGGGTAGACTGGAACTTTCCTTCACTGTACTTAATGACACTTTGGAAATTACGCTTTTTGGAGTTGTGCTGCTGTTTACCTACTTGGCCTGTGTTGTAGACCGTTGTCATGAGGGAGGGAACTCCTACAAGATTGGAGACACATGGAAGAGACCCCATGACACTGGAGACCACATGCTGGAGTGTGTCTGCTTGGGAAATGGAAAAGGAGAGTGGACCTGCAAACCTGTTGGTGAGTTTGAGCATTTAAGAAACTCATGTGGCTTTTTGTCTGTGTTTGCTATGATAGTACACTTTTAAACATTAGCTAAATCAATTTCTAGCAGATATATGCATTTTAAATAAACATTCACTTCTGTTAAAACTCACTAAAACTATCGATTACTCATCATGCACTACAGATTTTGGTCCAATCAAATGCTTTCTAGAAAATGAATGCCCCTCCCCTTAATACCACCCATAATCAACTATTCATGGTTCACTGCTGTGATGCAACCTATCAGCTATTTAGTTTTTAAAAAGGTTGATCACTCCAATAGGTCCCATCCAAATTTTCTGTTTCAATACGCAATATATTGACACAGGCAAGAAACCGTGATCATCAAGTGATTCAGGGCACTTTAAATTAATTATAGAGATTTTGGACATGATGAAAATTACATTAGGCATATTACTAAAACCAATTTTTTCTTTTCTTGATAGCGGAACGCTGTTATGACAATGCAGCTGGCACATCCTACATGGTTGGTGAGACCTGGGAGAAACCCTACCAAGGCTGGATGATGGTGGACTGCACCTGTCTAGGAGAAGGAAGTGGACGTATTACATGCACATCCAGAAGTAAGAAGGCCACCCTTTATAGAACTGTGGAACAGTCCAAACCACACAAAACTCCCTTTCCCAATCTCACATCTGTCCAACTTTCACTTTAATTATCCACTATGCAGTTAAACTCTCTGGCTTTAGCACAAGGACTTTTAAAACGGGGTAGAAGAGGGAAAGTTTTACCTTATTGCGTTTTTAAAGAATTGTTTATTTAGTAGAGCTTCACCACAACTTGATTCTGATGTGCAACATCTGGTTTGTATGTTTGTGTGTGCATCACAGATCGCTGTAACGACCAGGACACACGCACTTCTTACCGGATCGGAGACACATGGAGCAAGACTGATGCTCGTGGACACGTGCTACAATGTTTGTGTACTGGAAATGGACGTGGAGAGTGGAAGTGCGAGAGACATGCGTCACTGCACACCACTAGCCTGGGTAAGAACCTCACGTTTTTGTTAATATATAAAATGAATATTAGATGAAAACCTTAAAATTCAGTTAAGAAAAATTCTGTTAAAAATTAAAATCGAAAGGTCATTCAACATACTGTAGTAGTATATAAATAATAAAGTAACTCTAACTTAAAAATAAAAAAATCTGTTATTATTTGGTTACTCTTTTGCATTTTTAATTGTTACCCAGCTAATTTTCATGTGAAAATTCATTGTGACCACATTTGTCAAGCTCCCCCCAAAAAACCTTAAAAAAGTCTATTTGTGAAGCATGTACTGTGTCCTGTATATCAGTGGTTTTGAAATCATACAGTTGCTTTCTGCAAGAGGCAGAAATCATTATTCATAGACACAGCAGCTCTCAAATCAAATATAAGTGGCTCAGGTTGGACGTCAATGTCTCGTGACTGAATATCAGGATGTTTAACCTATTATATTTGAAAGCTGTATATCTTTATTTTTAATATGTTTTAGCATTTTACTTAAAGGGAACCCTAGGTATTAAGACTTGTACAGGTTAATAAAATGTAAATGATTACTGAAATATGTAGTAGAAAATCCACATAGTTTTATACATACTTTGGACTATGGGGGGTGCCATTATTTTGATGATGTATAAGGTTGCACTCGGTGAGCTACTGGCGCTACCTGTTGCTATTTTTACCGCAACACAACTCGGAAAATAACATACTGATACAATGCCACATTGTGCGACTTTTGGTTGTAATTTTCAGTCGACGGGCAACAAGACAAGCAGTCTAAGTCTTAATAACTTTCCTAGTGATAAGAAGAGGAGAAAAGAATGGGAAGATGCCTGTGGACAAAAAACTTTCTAAAGACCTGTGTCTTTGTTCTCTCCACTTCAGCCCTGATGCTTTTGAGGCTTTTAGTAGACCACAGCTACTAAAAGAGCTTACAAACGGCAGAGACAAGAAACGCTAGATGCCACCCTGGCAAGATGTAAACATGCTGACGCTTGTCATGACGCCGCAGACACTGAAGGAGTTTCTCAGTGTGGATTTCACTCAATATCCAGGGGTGTTTAGACTCCTTGTGGGGAAAAATCGATGGTGCAGCATTTGGTTTAAGCAACGCTTATATCCATCACCACCTACAAGCTCTTTCAATAGCTGTGGTCATTGTATCAGTATTTCATTTGAGTTGTGTTGTGGTAAAAATAACAACCGGTAGCGCCAGCTGCTCACCGAGTGCAACCATTTGATGTCATCAATATAATGGCGCCCCTCATAGTGCAAATTATGCATAAAACGTCAATCTTTCATTTCTACTACATATTTCAGTAAGAGACATCATTTACGTTATATTATTATTTGGGGCACCCCTGGATGTTTGTAGAGGCCTCCTGGTGGGCTGTGGCCACCTGGTTGCGACAAAACATGTATCCTCATGTGTTATTTTGTGCACTAGGTACTGGGTCTCGTGTGGTGACCAATGTCCAGCCTGCTGTGTACCAACCAGAGGGGGTGCCTGAACACCCCGCGGAGGGTTCCTGTCTGACAGACTCAGGTATTTCCTATGCCCTGGGCATGCGTTGGATCAAGACCCAGGGCAGCAAACAGATGTTGTGTACCTGCTTAGGCAACGGTGTCAGCTGTGAAGAGTCAGGTTAGTGTCTTTACTTATCACATTTATGTAATTGGTGATAAAACAGATCAGTGTATGTTTACATTGAATGCTTTTTATTGTCATGTGTGCATACAGAGAGCCAGCCCCAGGTGTATGGTGGGACCTCCGGTGGCCAGCCATGTGTGTTCCCTTTTGTGTTCATGGGAAAAACATTCTACTCCTGCACTTCTGAGGGACGCAGTGATGGACAGCTCTGGTGCAGCACCTCATCCGACTATGAGAAAGACCACAAGTACTCCTTCTGTACAAGCAAGAATGGTAGGTTATAAATCATTGCATAGTTTTAAAATCTGCTACTGTTCTTCACAGGTAGATATCTTTCTATCTATTTTTTAGTTATGGTCGCAACCAGAGGTGGAAACTCCAATGGTGCACTCTGTCACTTCCCGTTCCTTTACAATGGCCGTAACTACACTGACTGCACCGCTGACGGCAGGAGAGATGGCATGAAATGGTGCGGCACAACTTATAACTATGACCGAGAGCAGCGGTTTGGCTTCTGTCCCATGGCAGGTAAGTGCCAGTTTTACACTAGCAATAAATGTTGGAGCCAGAGAGAAAGAGAGAGTAACACGTTACGACTTGACAGGAGCTTGGAACATAGGAAGATGGAAAATTATAATGTTATGAAAGCACTTTAGCCCTCTAACTATCCTGGATCTTAATAACGTGCCTTGAGCCCAGCATTTTACCTTAAACATCGCATTCCAGGCCCCATTCTTTTCCTTACTTTGGGCATATTAGCGAAAAGATTGAATAGATAAAATAGGCGTCATTACATGTGTTTCTTTTACCTTGGGGTCTGTATGGGAGGAGATCTGATAACAGTTAAGATGAGGATGTTAACTATGTGAAACAAAAGATCACTCAGCACCTATTCAGCCGTATTTACATAAACACCTTTTTCTGACTGAGCTTTGATGGGTGTCTCTGTCACCAGGGTGCCAGTTAGAGTCAGGCAAACCCTGGGGAGTTTATTGATACTGGTGAGATTCATAGATTGAAACCAGAGCTGCTCTTTGTTTTGCCCTGTCGTGTTTGTTTTGTAGGGGGTAGAGATTCTTGTCTCAGCACACAAACTATTATCATGCATCAACTGTGTTTTTTTTTGTTTTTTTTTTTAAGTACAAGTAATATCTTGATTTGTAGGTTTTACTTGCTGTACTGAGAGTGCAAACTTGTGCTTTCGAAGCTTCAGCTATTGTTTAAGCACGCATTTCTGTAATAGCCGTGGCCCCTCAGCTGTGCGGGTCTGCAGATTGAGGGGAGTCTGGTTGGCAGTGGAGCATATACATCTGGCTGGTCTCCAGGGCAGCTGTGTAACCTCCTCCACTCTTAACCTTGGAGAGATTTCCTCACTCTCATCCCCTTTTATTAACCAGATACACCAATCCCAGTTAAAACAATAAGGCTGATTATGAGGAGCTGCCTTGAGCTTTATGGATCTATGGTCATTAGGATTAAGTTGTAGCTGTTTGACCCTAATTAACCTCCAAATTACTTAACTGATTAATTATACTGATCTCTTTAGGCAATTAAAACCAGTTAACTGGATTGAGGTTTTATTCCTTAAACAAAATTTTAACTCTACTTTTGGCTGTATTAAGTTTGATGAATTCAATTTGTTGAACTTTCGATACTATTGAACTAAACTGAATCAACACTGAACTGATAGAGTTAAATAATTACACTGTTATCTTCTGAGCTGCTTTTTAGTTAATTTGATTTCGCTTCATAACTTTGCAGCGTTGACATTGTCACCGAACTCAACTGAGGCTACGTTTACACTAGTGCGTTTTCGTTTTAAAACGCATAACTTTTGCTACGGTTACACCTATCGTTTACACTGCTTCTCCTCGAAAGCGGAGACTTTCAAAAACGCTGCAGACCCCATTTTAGTTTGAAAACCTCTGTGTTGCATTTGTGTAAACGGACCAAAAAGAAGACTTTTGAGAATAATGGCATGGCTGCCCACATTCGCTCTGTGTATCCTTGATGACCACATAAACAATAACATCATGCTCATTTTTGTACCCATAGATATGTATAGGTAGATTCCCCATTCAACCACTTCAAGCACGTAGACGTGTCTGCCATCTAAATAATAGGACATCTACCTATACATATCTATGATTGTACCTGCATGAATGGTGACATGGTGACATGCGTTTTTAGTTGCGTAGTGTAGACATGGATCGTTTTCATTTGAAAACGCTGTTTTAAAACTAAAACAGGGCCTGAATCAACACTGAACTAAACTGAGCTGAATAATGACACTTAGGGGTGGGTGATAAATACAAAATCTTACATCACAATATAAGTAATTTTATTTTACGTTAATGATATATATTACAATATAGTGATTTTTGCTTTAAATAAGGTCTTTTTGATATCAATTTTTGATATCATATTTCCGTCACCACTGTCAATATTACAAAAAACATACTAGCCTAAAACATAAACATACTAGCTCACTGAAGACAAGTAAACAGTCAGTGATTAAATAAAAATAAGAAACTAATTACAATCAATATGCCAAAAAAAAAAAAAAACTATGGTAGAACAAATAAGAAATGCTACGTACATTGTATAAAGGAATCAAATGTGATCTTGGACCACAAAACCAGTCGTAGGGGTCAGTTTTTGTAAAATTGAGATCTATACATGATTCGAAAGCTAAATAAATAACGGTGTAAAATCAAAATATTGAGAAAATCACCTTTAAAGTTGTCCAAATGAAGCTAATGCATATTACTAATCATAAATTAGGAAAAATTGACCATTTTGAACGATACAACATGTTGTTGGCTTTTGCTACAAATATACTTGTGTTACTTAAGACTGGTTTTGTGGTCCAGGGTCACAAATGTGTAAAAACACTGCATATTCTTCACTGTGTAAATTAAATACATATTTCTTCTCATTAAAGTTACAAACGTGATTTAGTCAAGAGCAGTGAGAGATGTTCTCTCTTTTGTTGTTTGATTAACATGAATGACAGACAGCAGGAATATTAGACTGCTGTCACTTTAAGAGCTGCGCAGATCCAATATACTGTCACACGTGTTTTTTCTTTCTCAGCTGTTTGCTTTCACTTAAAACCTAAATTACTGTGTTTACGAGGATACTTACAAAGACGGGCATTTTGACACACACAAGTGTGTGTATTTAACTGTTTAAGGCCTATAAAGCAATAAAAATAACTGTTCAATACTCCCGTGCTCTGTGAGCACCGCCTTCATGTATGTGTGCCTCTCTGACAGCACTCAGTGCGCATATAGCAAAATTAATTCTCTTTCGCTGCTGATTGCATTTCAATGGCTTAAAATCATTTGTTTTTAAACAGCAATGCTTAAAAACGTGTGCAAACGATACGTTTTCATGACCATGTATCACAGCATCACATGAGTGTGTAACCGCAATAGAGTCCATTGTCCAAAATCTCTTTTTGTGTAAGGCGGTTTATAAATAAATGTGACTTGACTCAGTGACTTACTTTAAAAGCTATAGTTGCCAGTACCTCAAGTTCCCATCAGTCCATTATGGGTCTTGCTGTACTTCATGCTTATTTTGGTTCTTTGACAGATTTAGAGGGTTGTTATTTGGAAATCCTCAAGTGCTTCCAAAACAGATATGTACTTGTCTCATTGGTTGAACAGCCTTTGGTTTGGTTATTTTTTTTAGCAGGACAGTTGAGGAGAATTTATAGATCTGGAGGTTTGTGAATGCTAACTTTGCAAGGGCCACAAATGCACATAAACACATTTTGGCTGTTTACTGATTTGTATTTATGTTGATCGGTTTCCATCAGCCCATGAGGAGGTGTGTACCACCAATGAGGGTGTGATGTATCGTATGGGAGATCAATGGGACAGACGCCATGATGTTCTGGGTCACATGATGCGCTGTACATGTGTGGGCAATGGTCGTGGAGAATGGAGCTGCATCGCCTACTCGCAACTCAAAGGTGAGAGTTGTCATTTCTGTTTCCCCTCTGTAATGGATGAGATTATGTATCATGGTGTAAATGTACATGTATGTCTTTTCACCTTTCAGACCAGTGCATTGTGGATAATTTGACTTATGAAGTAAATCAGACTTTTACTAAACGCCATGACGAAGGCTACATGATGAACTGCACCTGTTTCGGTCAAGGCCGCGGACGTTGGAAGTGTGACGCTATCGGTGAGCTGGCCACTTCTAGGATTTCATCAGTTAGAAAAATGGGACATTTGTCTTCATTTGCCTAATTGAACATTTCTTGAAACAATTAGAGTGTCTTTTCCTCCAAATTAGAGCCTTAGCCCTCATTTTCAGTCTTGTTCCCTATAAACTAATGATTGGATAATGACCGTATTACTCCGATTTGCATTTCCAGATCAGTGCCAGGAGCCAGAGACTAGAGTGTTCTATCAGATTGGAGAGTCCTGGGACAAACTTATTCAGGGAATCCACTACAGATGTAACTGCTATGGAAATGGCATTGGAGAGTTGAGCTGTGAGCCTCAGCAGTCTTTCTCTGGTGAGTAAACAGCATCTTTTATGGGGCACATGCTCCCTCTCTCGCGCACACACACACACACACACACACACACAGAATGTGGGTCACGCTGTGTACTGCTATAAGTAGTCTTGTGGGCATGGGTGGGGAGAGGTTTGGAAGTCAAAGGCTTCCAGATGTTTACTGAGAGCAAGAGTGCTGTTTGCCATTTCTCCCAGGTGTTTTGTTGGAGTGGCGATTGGGGATCGCTCTTCCTTGTGATCTTTTCGTTTACAACTTTCAACAAATGCTCGTCCTCTAGAAGCGTTTGAAATCAAGGATGTTGGTTTTAAGATGCACTCATCCACACCTTGGTTTGGGTGGGCCCGTGCCTTGTGTTTGCCGTCTGTTCTTTTGAAGTTCTGCGGATGGAGAAAAGCACACACCCAATCAACACAGCTGTCGCAATCACCCCCTACAGCCCTTTTGGCACTGTTTGTTTGTCTTTGAGTTTCTTTCGTCCTGTGCGAAGAAAGAGTTTGAAATTCAACCAAACTTGTTACTTTTTCTGCTTGCGCAGCATCTGTAAAGTCATTTAGTGATTATGTAGTTTCCACTGTTAACAGTTGCCCCAAGTCTCCAAACTTTTGTAGAGGAAAACCGACAAGTAGGGCTGGACAGTGTGATGGTGGAAATGCGTCAATTGGTGGAGATTCTACTATTTAAAAAATGCATTTATTTTATTTTATTTTATTTTATTTTATTTTATTTTATTTTATTTTATTTTATTTTATTATTTATTTGGCATTTTCACATTGACTTTTTTATAGGACAGTATAGTAGTGACAGGAAATGAAGTGGGAGAAAGTGAAGGGGGTGGAATCGGGAAAGGCCCACAAGCCGGGACTCGAACTCAGGACGCCTGGAGCGCAATGGCGCTAAATGTCGGCGCGTTTCCAACAAGCTCTGCCTTAATAAAGTTTTCCCTTTTTGTAAGAGCTTGTTGGGGTCAGTAGTGATCCCTTTGCTCAGTGAGTGGAAGCAACCCCAAAGCAATATCCCTCAATAATAGCGGCCAGCTGTGAGAAGGCTGGGAACAGTGGGGGTGAAGCTGGTGCAGGCTGGCGGAACGTAATGCAGACTAAGTGAACTTTAAGTGCTGTGTATAGACTCCCCTCATGGCAGTAATTGGAAAAAATGAGGACCAGATTGAAATCAGAAGCAATTTGAGGGATATTGCCTTATGAGGCTGCAAGACACTTGAAGAAAAATTAGTTTTAAATACAGTGTTGTGAAATTTGTTTGGTAAATAAAAGAGATTTACCACTTTAGAGAAGTTGTAGGGGGTTTTAGAACTGTTGTGAGTGTTAAATCAGTTTGTCTACTGGATTTAAAATTAAAAAGCCTGAGACAGTGGTGGTCCTCACATCCTCATGTCTCCATGCTGAATCTGTGGCAAGAATCTCACAAGCTAGTGCTACGTTTCCCATTTAAACGTTTCCCGAAAGGAACAGAACACACTAATGCTATAAACATTATTTTCTCTTTCCTAGAACACCTCTGACAGAAAAACAGCGAAAACACTGTTCAAATACTAGTATTAGCATGATGAGCCAGATTATTAAAAATTATATTTCGCAAGTACATGTTCTCTTGGCTGTAAATATGATTTAAATATTAAATGTCTTTTAAAGGAGACCTATTATGCCTCTTTTTACAATATGTAATATTACTCGCTGATGTCCCCAGAATGTGTCTGTAAAGATTCAGCTCAAAATACCCAACAGATCATTTGTTATATCATTTAGAATATCCACATTTTGAGTGGAAGCAGAAACGTGCTGTTTTCGTGCGTGTCTCTTTAAATGCAAATGAGCTGCTTCCCCCTGCCCCCTTTTCCAGAATAGGGCTGTGCCTTTACAGCTCATATTTCAGACACTCTGTCAAAAACCATCTGTTTGGTTTTGATTATCATGTCTATCATGTTGAAATTGTGTTTTAAACAATATTAAAGTTCTAATGTCATCAGATATCATCAGTTCTAATGCACGCACAGAAAGCGACTGTCACATGGCTTGTGAGTTCCAAACTAAGGCTGCGTTTACACTAGTGCGTTTTCATTTTGAAACACTTAACTTTTGCTACGGTTACGCCTGTCGTTTACGCTACTCCGGCATTTTCGACCCTCAAAAACGGAGACTTTTGAAAATGCTGCAGACTCCATGTTAGTTTGAAAACTCTGGGGTTGTGTTTCGGTGTAAATGGACCAAAAAGGAGACTTTTGAAAAGGATAGCATGGCTGCCCACATTCTCTCTGCGTATCCTTGATGACCTTGTAAACAAGAACATTGTGCTCATTGTTGTACCCATAGATCTGTATAGGTAGATGCATCATTTGACCACTCCATCTATGGATGTACCTGCATGGATGGTCATGTGACATACATTTTCAGTTGTGTAGTGTAGACAGAGGATTCTGAAATGCAGTGAATACGCTAGTGTAGACGAAGATCTAGTGTAAACAGTGCCTAAGTTCTTTTTCATGTCTTATTGTGCTTAAACTGTCAAATACACACAAGTTTGTGTTAAAAACATACAGGGGTTACAAAAACAGTCAGTTATGTCTGTGAAGGTAAACAGCTGGGAAAGAAATCTCATGTTTATGTTAGATCTGTGTGGCAGCAGTGTAATATACAGTAAATAAATCAATAAATTCACTGCTCTCTTGTCTCCTGAGGCTGGGACTCGTCTGTGCAGAACAGTTAACATGCTTTGCTCGAACTTTTGCCATGGTGTAAGAGCTGGTACACCGCTGACACTTGTGAAATTATTGCACTTAAACATGGAAAAAGTCAGATTTTTATATGTCACCTTTAAATATCTCTTTCAGGTGGTCATCGTCCTGTTCAGGTGATTATATCAGAATCTGGCAACCAGCCTGGCAACCAGCCCAACTCGCACCCCATCCAATGGAACGCACCAGCTTCTGCACACATCACACAGTACATACTCAGGTGGAGACCGGTGAGTCTCTTTTTTGATGCTGTCGTTAAATCAAATTGAGTTTTGATTGTATTAGAGAGGTTATTTATCTAATAAAAATTACGGGAGTCTGTTAAGCTGCAGCCTACTTGTTTTTGAACAGAAAAACACCCATATCCAATGGATGGAGGTCACTATTCCAGGCCATCTGAATTCTTACACTATTGCCGGATTAAAGCCAGGAGTCACCTACGAGGGTCAACTCATCAGCATCCTGCGTTTTGGGCGTAGAGAAACCACACGCTTTGATTTCTCCACCGTGCATGGCTCCTGTAAGTCATCCAACTATTAGGCTATGGGTCTCATTTACTAAACATGCATGCGCATGTATTTGTGTATAAAACCCACACAGTTTCCAAACACTATTAATGCTTGAAATCATCTGTTGAAATGGATTTATTGTATCCAAATGTCTGGAAGTCATGTTTGTTAATGTTCTCTTTTCCATTTCTTCCCTAGTGGCAACCTCTGAAGGGGAGACTACCCCGCCTCCTCCGATGGTGGATACCTCTGAGTCTGTGACTGAGATCACTTCCAGCAGTTTTGTCATCTCTTGGGTGTCTGCGTCCGACACGGTGTCTGGATTCAGGGTGGAATATGAGCTGAGTGAGGAGGGAGGTCAGACTGGACAGCCCATGGTTTTAGGTCAGTATGTGCATCACAAGTTTGGCATTTTGATTTTAGTCAGCTGAGACTATCAAACCTCATTTGTCCTGTGCAGAAGTTAAATGCGGCAATATTTTATTATATCTTCTAACTTGATTTAATCCGTTTTCAGATCTTCCTCATACGGCTACGTCCGTGAACATCAGTGAACTTCTCCCAGGAAGGAAGTACACTGTTAATGTGTATGAAGTGACAGGAGAAGGAGAACCTAACCTGATCCTTACTACTTCCCAGACCACAGGTAAACCTTTCCTCTGCTTTTTCTTGGTATCTCTGCTTCTTTTGACGTCTTTATAATCCTACAAAAACTGTCATGGACGAGCCATATATGACTTATGATTGGATTATGAAGTGTGGTATGAAATTATTGGTTAGTCCTAAAATGCATGATCCCACAAAAAGAGTAACAAAAATACCCCTATTAAATTCAGTAATTTTCGTTAGATAAGATGTAGACTTGTATTTACATTCAACTTAATAAAAAAATTTAATTATAATTTTCAGTCAAGCTCAGGGGTTAACATCTGATGTAATATATAGGGCCCTATGAAATCCATTTTATTTTTTCCCCCAAATTTTATTTCTCTTTTTCCCCAAAATTCTCTTTTATTCCATTTTAATTTTTTTAGACTTTGTTTTAATTGTTAATTAAAAAAAATCAATCAAAAAACATGTCTAATAATTGAAATCATGAAACTTACACAATTTAACAGCAATTTATTAAAAGTAAAAAAGGCCTATGAAATAAGTTTTATTTATTTATTCTAATTCTTATTTTTAACAAATTAATGTGTTTCCATAATTTGAAATGAAAGAAAAAATGAACATTAAGAAATATATTTCTGTCACAGTTTCTTTGAGTTAAACCAAACTTTTATTTTGACGTGTTGCTGTGAAGACCTTTCTGTTTGTATATGATGTTTTTTTCTCTCAATAAATGGTAAACTGCTCATGAAGTGCCCTAAATATACAGTTATATAATATAATATAACATAATATAAAAAAAGATGAAATAATGTAAGTAAAATTTCACTGCAGTGTTTCACATGATAATGTAATGTTTTTGGCTTATGCTTCCACAGCTCCTGATGCTCCTTCTGATCATGAAGTGGAGGATGTTGGGGAGACCTCCATCATCATCAGCTGGATCAAACCTGAGGCTCCCATCACAGGTAAACAAAAGCTTTAATTCTGAAGTAAAACAAACCGTTATGTGACCTATACACTGTACACAAAATACAAATGCTAACAAGTATATGTCTTGTTTATTTAGGCTACCGTGTGGTTTACACCCCATCTGAAGAGGGCAGCTCTGGTAGCACTGAGCTGAACCTGCCTAACACAGCCACATCAGTGACCCTGGGTGACCTGCGTCCTGGACTGCTCTATAACATTAGCATCTACTCAGTAGAAGAGAATCTGGAGAGCGAACCTATTTTTGTTCAGGTCACCACTGCTGGAGAACCACTGACAGGTATGAAATCACTACAAGTGTGAATTGATAGTGTATCATAAGGTGGCAATACAAAAAACGAATGTTCCTAAAACAAGCTTCTGTTTGATTAAATATAACAGAGGGGTGAGTTATGATCTAGATCTGTTCTTGACTGACTTTATGAGATTCACCCTCGTTTTTAGACAAGAGATTACTTGTGGTACTTGACCTCAGATGTGTGTCTGGATACATCTGAAGATAATAACTTCTGTTTAACAAATGGTCTGATCTCTCTAGTGCGGTGGAAACAGAACATGATATCATCAAGCCATAAATGTCTTTTTATTGTTTTCTTTTGACTAGATTTAGGTGTTTTGTCTGGCAGCCCAAAGATAAGATCACATTTGAGTCGAGTCAGCTAGTCGGCGTCCAAACGCCTGTGAATCCCTTATAGGGTAATATGTCGAAATTGTGCAGATCTTGATTTTTATGGCGACTGGCTGGGAGAACATTTCAGAGCTCTGACTGTTTGGCAAATCTGCAAACATTGCAACTTTGCAAAACTGTCTGGGTCTCAATGAGGAGACGTTTGCCTGGTGTTTACCCACGTTGACTCTTATAGCATGCTCTGATTCTTCTACGTAATCTTGATGATGCAAATGCTACAAAAATGGTTCCACAAACATTCTGGCTTCATATGCAATCAGGGTTTTGATGGTGAAACATTACGGCTGCTGCTAAAACAAACAGTCCTGAAAGCCTATTATTCTTTCCCTGTCAGGCCAGCTGCTCTGTCGGTAGGGTGTCTAAATTCCTTTGCTCAGATGAGCAAGTTTTACAGAATGGTAAACACATGGATTGCCATGTTTGAATGAAAGGCTATGATCAACTTAAGCCTTTCAAAGGAAGGTCAGAATTAGGTTTTGTGACTCAAGAAGTAGGAAAAGTAGCAGGATAGCTTGAAACTTTATCCGTGTAGACTGAATAAAGAATAAATATTGTTTTCTACCCACAGAGGAAGTCCCCTCTCCAACCGATCTGCAGTTCTTTGAAGTGTCTGACTCTAAGATCACAATCGTTTGGACCGGACCATCCACAGAGGTGTCTGGGTATCGTGTGTCTGTGGGCGAGGTGGGTCCAGATGGTTTGGTTGAGAGAGAACTCCCATTCCCAGTCACACAGAACGCCTATGCTGAGATCACACACCTCCAGCCTGGAACCCTCTACCGCTTCTTCATCTTTGCTCTCAAATCAGGGGAAGAGAGCGAGCCGCTGGTTGGAAAGCAAGCTACAAGTGAGAAAATAACCAAAGTTAATTTCCATATTGCAAAAAAATGGGTTTCTAAATTAATATAATCTTCTGGTCCACTAAAAAATACCTAAACATCCTTAAAATTTACTTGAGAAACAACATTGCATACTATAATTACAAATTATATATATATAATTAAAATATTTTATTTATAAATTTATAAATAAAGTTTAAAATAATATTTTTATAATCTCATACAATATGTTAAAGATTATTTACATTTTTTACTGTAAAAATATTGCGAATAGGGCAAAATGATATGGAAATGAATGTTTTAATTTACTCCATGAACAACGCTGCATAAGATATATATATTTTTTAAATTACTGAAATGAATTTAGTTTAAGAATTATTCTCTTCATGATGTAATTTAATTTTATAAAAAAGTATTCTTAATTAAGTACATCTTAAAAAATAAAGGATTTAAGATGAGATAAATCAACAAGAAAATATTGTGAATAGAGTGAAATGATACGGAAAAAAAACTTAAGTTGAACAGAAAAAATGTTTAATTTACTTTATTAACATTGCACATGATATTTAAAAAAATGACAATTTATTTCAAGAATTATTTTCTTCATAAAATAATTTTATTTAAAAAATTATTCTAAATTTAAATTCATCAATTACGATAAATTATATATAAAACGTTATATTGTAAAATAATGTATAAAATATAAAATCTATAAAAATGTCTAAATGAAAATAAATTCTGACTATTAAACAAAAAAAGTCAAAATAACTTGAGAAACAACATTGTATACTATATTCAAGAATTATTCAAAATTATTCAGTTCATAATATATCTATAAAACATTTTTATTCTTAAACTCATTTTAAAAAATACGTAAAGGATGTTTAGATATTTTTACTGCATAAGAGGAGAACATTTCTAATTATTAAACACAAAGAATAGCGTTAATTTACTTGAGAAACAACATTGTATAATATATTTACAAAATATATTTACAATGATTAAAAGAATTATTCAGTTCACGATATATTAAATTCATAAATTAAATTCATTTAAAAATATGTAAAGGATGTTGAGATATTTTTACTGCATAGCAAGACAAAATGACTGACTACTAAACAAAGAATAGTGGCAAAATTTACTTGAGAAAAAACATTGTATAATTTATTTACAAAAATATACTTCCAAAAACATGACAGCATGTATTTATATTAAAAATGCTTAATTTAGGA
Organism: Labeo calbasu; assembly: GCA_019740295.1. Lineage (NCBI taxonomy): Eukaryota > Metazoa > Chordata > Actinopteri > Cypriniformes > Cyprinidae > Labeo > Labeo calbasu. The sequence goes on from JAHKKF010537368.1 coordinate 50,804, forward strand.
ATTATTCAGTTCATAATATAATATTTCTAAACTTTTTTTATTCTTAATTAAATTCATTAAAAATATAAAAATATTTTTTTGACTAAATTAGACATAAATAGTGACTGTTAAACAAAATTAAAAGTTTGAAAATCTGCTTGAGAAACAACATTGCATAATATATTTACAAAAAATGACAAATTGATTTAATTAACAAATTTTTTTTTAAATAATATAGTGTAATATATACTTAACTTGACTTTAATACAGTACTTAACTTTACTTGGCTCGTTGTTGCTATTATTTTTGGCAATATGATTCATACTAACCCTGTGCATTTTCTCTTCACAGAGCCTGACCCACCCAGCGATATTCATTTCACTAACGTTACTGAAGACAGTGCTGTAATCATCTGGTCGGCTCCCACGGCACAAATCACAGGTTACAGACTTTTCCTGACTTTTGAGGGCTCAAACCCCAAACAGCTGCGTATGCCTGCCCGCCTGTCGCAGTACACACTCCTAAACCTGCAGCCTGACACTGACTACACTGCCACTCTGCACGCAGAAAGAGGCAACGTGCTTAGTGAGGGCTCCATCGCCTCCTTCACCACACGTGAGTTTCAGTTTGTAAAAAAAAAAAATCCAGATACATTTGCTTATTTTAAATAAGTTGCTAAAGAAAGAGTGCTAAAGCAATACTCCTGTATTTTCTGGCTTTCAGTTCAGCCGATGGGAAATGCTCCTTTCTTTAGCACTGATGTCACAGACACCTCCATCATTGTCTCCTGGACCCCTGCGCCTAAAATTGGATACAAGGTAGCGTTGAAACTTACCAGAGCACAGCTATAGGCTATCACTCTTTGGTTTAATGGCCTGGTGTGAGACACATGTACTCTTGAGAAACTTTTGACATTTTTCTCTCTCACATTCACACACATGATCACTCAATAAGCAGTGTTTACTCTTTAATTGTGCTCTGCAGTTGACCGTGAGGCCCAGTCAAGGTGGAGAAGCTCCAAGGGACGTGATCTCAGAGTCTGGTAGTGTCCTCATCTCAGGTCTGACTCCTGGAGTCGAGTACACCTACAGCGTCCAGCCGGTCATCAACGGTCACGAGCATGGCAACCCCATCACTCGACGCGTTGTCACTCGTAAGTGTGAAGAATGAGCATTTTTCTGTTATTATATTGAGCTCATTGAAGATGTGGGAGTGTGAGAAAGAAGTTTCTCACACTTTTGGTGGAGTCGTGCAGCTGTCTTATGATTATCTGTCTACAGCTCTTTCTCCACCCACGGATTTGAACCTGGAGTCCAACCCGAACACTGGAGAACTGACAGTTCAATGGAACGATGTTAAAATCCCAGGTTAGTACCGAGATGTTCCTCATGATAGAAAAAAAATCCTGTTTTATATGTGCTTAATTTTGTGCTTAACTTAATTTTTTTTAATCCTATTTTTATTTAGCATGAACACATTAAATTGATCAAAAGTGACAGTAAAGACAATTATAATATTACTGTATACTAACTATTATTATATTGTAAATAAATGCTGTACTTTTGAACTTTGTTCATCAAAGAATCCTAAAAGCACAACCGTTTTCTAATAGTAGATTTTAAAATAAGAAATGTTTCTTGAGCAACAAATCAGGAAATTACAATGACTTTTGAAGGATCATGTGACACTGAAGTAATGAAGCAGAAAATTCAGCTTTGCTATCACAGGAATAAGTTAAGTTAAATTAAACATTAAAAATATAAACACAATAAAAATAAAATGCATTTTTAAATTGCAATAATATTTCTCAATATTACTGTTTTTACTATATTGTTTGGCTATATTTTGATTAAAAAAATACAGTAAAATCAGTAAGAGAACAGTAAAAATAAGATACTTTTTAAAATATTAACAAAATTTACAAATCCTAAATTTTTGAGCAGTAGTGTGTATATATAATAAAGACATTGTCTTTAATATGTAAAATAATTGTAATTATAAAATAATGCATAATTCATTTAATAAAATATGTAAAAGGATATTTACATATTTTACTGTAAGCAAAGACAAAAATACTAAAGAGAAAATATTGTAAATGGAGTGAAATGATACAGAAAAAATACCCCTTTTGATCAGGAAGAATGTTTTAATAATTTAATTAATGAACAACATTGCATAAGATATTTAAAAAAATGACTAAAATAAATTTAGTTTAAGAATTATATTCTTAATAATATTATGTAGTATTATAACAGTTTGTGTTATTAAATTAAAATAATCTAAAGATAAGACAAAAACATTGACTGTTAAAACAAAAAATAGTGTCACAATTAACATGAGAAACAACATTGTATAATATATTTACAAAAATATGAAATATATTTACAACAGTGACAACATATGTTTCTATTAAAAATATTTAAATAATTTTCCAGTTGATAATATAAATGTAATCTAAATATGTAAATATATAATATATGTAAATAAATGCTAAATAATGTAAATAATATTTCTCAATATTACTGTTTTTATATTTCTTAATTTTACCATTTCTTACTGTATTTTGATAAAAAAATAGTTACAGATACTTTTTAAAACATCAACAAAATTTACAGATCCCAAACTTTTGAACAGCAGTGTATATGTAATAAAGCTATTGTCTATTTAATATGTATATTAATTATATATAGTAATTAAAATAAATATTGTAAAATAAAAAAATGTAAAAGTAATGAAAATTTCTATAGTAAACATATATTTTCTAGTTTTACTCTGCTGTGAAACATTTGTGAGAGAACATTCTCTTAAGTTGATTTTTATCAATAGAATCGCTGATGTAATATTCCAAATTAATGTTCCAGTAATTACGTACAAACATCTAGAAAGGTCACTAAAAAGTTGTGGAAATTTATTTGGTCTTAAAAAAAAAGTGCAAGAACACTGCGTAATGAAAGTGTTCTGTACTTTCTCAAATGATCTCAAGTGTTCACTACGTAAATGTACTGCTTGGTCTTCCCTTGGTAACACTTGGTCTGTTCCCGCAGACATCACGGGTTACAGAGTGACCTGTACTCCCACCAATGGGCAACAAGGAAACTCTGTAGAGGAGTTTGTGAAGGCAGGACAGAACTCGTGCACGTTAGAGAATCTGAGTCCAGGAGTGGAGTATAACGTCAGCGTTTTTACTGTGAAGGATGACATGGAGAGCGTTCCTGTCTCCACCACCGTGACTCCGGGTAGGTATTAGAGCTCAATGAAACACAAATCACCCCTCACCTCAAACTGGGAAAGCATGTGCATTGTAATCAGTGCAGCACAACAGAAACATATGCTTTATTGAAAATTACCGAAAAAGCAATGTGTATTTAGTAATCTCTTTGTTCTCTATATTTAATGTCTCAATAGACATTAAATATAGAGAACAAAGAGATTACTAAATACACATTGCTTTTTCGGTAATTTTCAATAAAGCATATGTTTCTGTTGTCTGCATTAATCATAATCAGTCGATTTTGGCAAACAGAACATGAGCTCAATTTCATCTTATCATTTATAAGATTTTTTTTTTTTAATGCTTTTAAGAAAGTCGCTTCTGCTCAAGCCTGCATGTACTTCCAAAGTACAGCAAAAACAGTACAATTTTTACATATATTTACTATTTTAATATATTTTAAACTGTAATTTATTCTTGTGATCAAAGCTAAATTTTCAGCATCATTACTCCAGTCGTCAGTGTCACATGATCGTTTTTTTTTTCAGGATTCTTTGATGAATAGAAAGATCCAAAGATCAGCATTTATCCGAAATAAAAAGCTTTTGTAACATTACACACGAAAGGTTTTTAATACATTTTTGTTATTTTGAGAGCTTTGCTGTTGCCGACTTTACATTAAAAAAAAATGTAACATTATACACTAAGCTTGGAGTCAGTATAATTTTTTTTGGATGAGAAGTTGTAGAAATTAATCATTTTATTTAGCAAGGATGCTTTTAATTGTTTAAAAGTGATGATAAAGAACTATAATGTTACAAAAGATAAATGCCGTTCTTCTGAACTTTCTATTCATCAAAGAAACCTAAAAAAAATTCTACTCTGTTGTTTTCAACATAATAATAACAATAAATGTTTTTTGAGCAGCAAATCAAAATATTAGAATGATTTCTGAAGGATCATGTGACTGGAGTAATGATGCTAAAAATTCAGCTTTGAAACCACAGAAATAAATTAAATTTTAAACTATATTCAAATAGAAAGCAGTTATTTTAAATAGTAAAAATATTTCAGAATTTTACTGTTTTTGCTGTACTTTGGATCAAATAAGTGTACGCTTGGTGAGCAGAAGAGACTTCTTTATAAAACATTAAAAACCTTACGGTTCAAAAACTTTTGACTGGTAGCGTATGAATTTGTGATTGTAATATTCTCATATCACAAATTCCTAACGCTCATCTCCATGGTTTGGCATTCACAATATGAACCATGAAGGGTCTGTTTTCTGGTCAGATGACTTACCTCCGTCTCTCTCTCTCTCTGTGTTGTGTCTTTGTCTGTCTCGGGGCCTCTGGTACTTTCTTTCATCCAGATGTGCCCAAAATAACTGACCTTAGCTTCATCAACGTCACCGACTCCACTATCGGCCTCAGCTGGAGTCCTCTTAACTCTACCGCCGTTACCGGCTATCGCATCACAGTGTTGGCTGCTGGGGACAGCGTCCCAATATTTGTTGAATTTGTGGAGCCCACCACTGGCTTTTATACTGTGCACGGTCTGGAGCCCGGTATTGATTACGACATAACCGTCACCACAGTCACAGAAAATGGAGAGAGCGAACCCATCGTCATCACCCAGCAAACAGGTAAGAGTTTGTGTGTGTGTGTATCTAAATATACTAGCTGTACAATGTCTCCAAGATATTTGAGAACATTATGAATGATGAATAAAAGTACATTGTACATTGCTGAATAAAAGAATTGCTTTCTTTTAAAAACAATACAAATTTTACATTATGAGTACTCTCGATGGATTAGAAGTGAGGGAAAAACTGTGAATTTAATGACATCTTGGCCCAGATGAATGTGCAGTAAATTTGTGCCTTCATACTTGTTGAACATTCCTGCTCTTTGTTGCTACAATATTTCTTGAAGTACATATGGTAGCCATATCCCTGTTTGAAAGCTAACTGAGGAAAGCCTAGCAGCTGTGTCTTGTTTCAGCACTTTATCTTTCTTTCTTCATTTCTTTTGCTTCCCCCTCCATTTCTCTTTTTTTCTCCTCACTTTCTTTTTGCTGAAGAAAACTGATTTGTAAATCCACATGGCATCAGTCTGTGTGAAGTCTGCTTTCACATAAACAGATTCTCGGTCAGACCTTTAATGATGGTGCTCTTTTCTCACTCTTTCCTCCACCAGTGGCTTTTAAACAAGCTGTAAATCTAGAGGTTCGGTATGCTTGCATCTACAATATTTTAGTTCTTTAAAGTTTAAGTACTAAAAAGAATAAAAATGAAATAAAAAACATTATTCTTTAAGTAATATTTACCAGAAAATGATTTACTAGAATTTATAGAAAAAATTAAATTCACAACACTGTATTTCTGAAAAATAAAAAGAAATAAAAAGTAATAATAAAATATATATATTTCTTTAACCAAATCAATTATTTAGAGATACTTTTGATTATTAAAACTGAATTAAATCATTAAAATGGAATCCAGAAAATTAATGGAATTTGCTAAAAATAAAACTGATTTTTTTAAATTTCTTAGGGCCTTAAAAATTAAGTTTCCGTTAAATTGTCTACGTTTCATGATTTCAGTTAATTAAACATGCTTTTTGATTTAATATTTTAATATCTAGACTAGAAAAATTAAAACAGAAAAAACTTAATTTGGAAAAATAAAATAAAATGGAATTTGGGAAAAATAAAATGGATTTCATAGGAGCCTAATAATAATATAATTAAATGTATTGCATAGAGAAATCTTCCATTTAAAAAAAAAAAAGCTTTTGAATGGATATAAAAAAATCATGCACTTCCTCCTTTTCTCTTTTAGCTGTCCCTGCCCCCTTTGGCCTGTCTTTTGGCGAAGTGACTGCAGACACTATGCTGGTGACCTGGAAGGCCCCTCAGGTACCCAAATCCTCTGATATCAACCGCTACATCATCCGCTATCATCCAATCGATGACGACGATGACACCATTGAGCGAACTGTGGATGGAAACACAAACTACATCGTTCTTCCCCGTACGTTACGTGATTTGACGCTTACGTGTTTGAGCAGCCCTGTCTTTAGTTTCTGTAATGAGCACTCATTAATGAGCCTCTTTGTGTGATTTTTAGATCTTGTGCCCAACACCGAGTACCTTGTCAGTGTGATTTGCGTCTATGAAGAGAGAGAGAGCTCACCTGTCATTGGCACTCAAAGAACAGGTGAGTTTGTTGGCAAAAAAAGCTGTATAATAATAGATCAGTTTAATTTGTTGACTAATTAAGTCATGCATCCTTTTACTTCACAGTCCTCGATGGTCCTGTTGGCCTGCAGTTCTCTGATGTTGGCACCAACTCCTTTACCGTACGCTGGCAGGCCCCTCAGGCCGTTATCACAGGATATCGTATCCGCTACCAAATGACCAGTGGGGGACGTGCTAAAGAGGAGAGACTGCCCCCATCGAGGAGCCATTTCACCCTCACAGGCCTGACCCCGGAGACCGAATACAGCATCAACGTCTATGCCGTCAGCGGATCCCGCGAGAGTCTGCCTCTAACTGGAACTCAGTCTACCAGTATGCTGACACTTTCTGAGTTTTGACTCTTAATTGTAGCTTACTTTAGATCTTATTAGTACTAATTGTCTCTCATCACTCTTTGTTAGTCTCTGATGCCCCCACTGACCTGGAAGTCATCTCCTCAACACCAACCAGCATCACCGTTCGTTGGGACGCCCCCTCTGTCACTGTGAGGTACTACAGGATCACACATGGAGAGTCGGGTAGGTGATTGGATCCATTGAAATAGTGTTGTTTTATGTAACAGCAGGGACTTCATTATTTTATATTCCAGCATTGATGGTCCTGCATTGATGTACATTTTACCGTAGTTTATTTGACGTTGACCGAATTCTGATTTTTCACATTCAGGTGGTTTTGATGCTCCTCAGGAATTTACGGTCCTTGGTTCCCAGTCTACTGCTACTATTGAAGGCCTACGACCAGGCACCGATTACACCATCACCGTTTACGCTGTGACCGGCAGAGGGGACAGCCCTGCCTTCAGCACCCCCATCCATGTTAAACACAGAACAGGTAAACCGATGCATCTGAGAACGTTTGTCAGGTCTTTGTTTGTTAGTTTGACTTTTTAAGGATTTAGGAAGACAGGATGATGTAGAAATTACAGTATGACACTCAGTTGAGAGCTAAAAGATAAATAATGGACTTTGTTTCTTTAAACACAGATATTGAGTCTCCATCAGGGATGGAGGTGACTGACGTAAAGGACAACACTATTACTGTACGCTGGAGCCCAGCAGTGGGTCCCATCTCAGGATATCGTGTCACAGGAACACCACTAAATGGACAGGGACCTGTTTTCTCTGAAGTGGTCGCTCCAGGTAATGTATATGACACTAAAAACTTCAGTCTGTAACTTTTGGCACTCTAGCGGTTAATAAACAGAACTCCATGCGTCTTGTGGAAAAACATTGTAGCTGGAATATAAAAATGTATTATAGGTGTACCCTAGTGATTCAGCACACGGTTTGGAAAATGGATCCATGATGTACTCACTTATTATATATATTTTGGAAATTATGAGCACAAAAAAAGTTACGGACTGCAGCTTTGAAAAATGGAAGTGAGAGTTGAATAGGTGTGTTTTTCACATGTAATTGCAGACCAGACTGAAATGACGTTCTCTGGCCTGATGCCGACAGCAGAGTACACTGTCAGTGTGTATGCTCTGGGACAGGATGGAGAGAGCCCCCCTCTGGTTGAAACTGTAGTCACAAGTAGGTGTAAAAAAAAACGGGAGAAAGACTTTTTTTTTTTTTTTTTGGCTTCACTTTGTCATATAGTGTGTAAAAGTGATTGAATCCCTTGTGAAACAAAAGTACACTTAAGCATATTTTTAAAAAGAGTACTTATTATTACAGAAATAATGTACTTTAAGTGTAAACTGAAGATAATGTTTTCAGAAAATTTTGCATGTTTTGAACAGTAAGATTTTGAATGCTTTCAAAAAAGTCTCTTCTGCTCACCAGGCCTGCATTTATTTGATCTAGAGTACAGCAAAAACAGTACAATTTTAAAATATTTTTACTATTTAAAATAACTGTTAAATAACTCTATTTGAATATATTTTAAAATGTAATTTATTCCTGTGACCAAAGATAAATTTCCAGCATCGTTACTCCAGTCTTCAGTGTCACATGATCCTTCAGAAATCATTCTAATATGCTGATTTGTTGTTAAAAATATTTATTATTATTATGAATATTTAAAACAGTTGAGTAATTATTTTTGAGGATTATTTGAATAGATCCAAAGATCAGCATTTATCTGAAATAAAAAGCTTTTGTAACATTATACACTATACCGTTCAAAAGCTTTGAATCAGTATATCAAAATGATATGATTATAAAGACATTTATAATGTTACAAAAGATTTCGATTTCAGATAAAAGCTGTTATTCTTAACTTTCTATTCATCAAAGAAACCTGACAACATTCTGCTCAGCTGTTTTCAACATAATAAATGTTTTTTTTGAGCAGCAAATCAATATTAGAATGATTTCTGAAAAATCATGTGACTGGAATAATGATGCTAAAAATTCAGCATTGAAATATCCTGAATAACTTACATTTTAAAACGTATTCAAAAAACAGTTCATTTAAATAGTAAAAATATTTCAAAGTTTTACTGTTTTTGCTATACTTTAGATCAAATAAATGCAGGTTTGGTGGACAGAAGAGACTTCTTTAAAAAACATTAAAAATCTTACTGTTCAAAAACTTTTGACTCGTAGTGTATATTATATTTTTATTTTATATCATGCAATTAACTGAACATTAAAGTGCTTTTTAGACCCCGCTTAGTATTACTTTTAAATGTAATATCAAATAACACATGACAATTTGAATTATAATTAAGTACTTTACATGCTTTAATGTCAACTCATTAAATTAAGTGTAAACTGAAACAGGTTCATTCATAGTCTCAAATATTTCTTTCTCTAGCGGTGGACAAACCCAAAGACCTCTCCTTCACTGACGTGAACTCCACCTCCATGCGCATCTCTTGGGAGAGTCCTGATGGAGTAGTCTCCTCTTACAGAGTGCTGTACAACAGTCCCGAGGAGGGAGAGAGAGAGCTGTTCCCTGCCCCACATGGAGATGCTGAGTCTGCAGTGTTGCATGGCCTCAGACCAGGCACAGAATACACTGTGAAAGTCATTGCACTGCATGACCGGACCCCCAGCACTCCACTGGTGGGCACTCAGACAACAGGTATTACTTTAAATAGCTGCTCTTCTACTAAAATTTTGTAGTAGAGTGTTGTGTTCTTTAGAAAATGTTAAAATCTGGTAATATACCTAATATTTCTTTAATGTTCTCCTCTCTCCCTGTAGCTATTCCTGGGCCCACCAAACTGCAGTTCTCCCAGGTGGGTCCAACATCCTTCACTGTCTCCTGGTCGTCTTCTGACGTCAGGCTGACAGGTTACCGTGTGGCCATCACCCCCAAGAGCAAGAATGGACCCACTAAAGAGGACAACATCGCCCCTGACTCAACTACGTTCCACGCCACTGGACTCATGGTGAATAACCGTCTAATACTTTTCTCAAAACATGACTGATATTAGACGTAATGTAAAACAAACTACTTTCATGCATTTCATGCCAAAAAAGCCTTAAGAAACAGCTGTTCCTCAGGTTTTGAGGCATTCATTTCTTGATTTTTAGCTGTGGTTGTGGGTTACTGGTAGTCAGAGAGCAATGTTAATCTCCATCAGGCAAACCTCACACTGTACATCTACCTTGTCATTTTGGTCAGTGGGTAGATCAAAGATTAAAGCCTGTGCCAGATTGTTTCAGAAAATTATATGGTATTTTGCAAAGCACATTTTCAAGGCTCTGCTTCATTTTTTCCCCGTGTGTGTGTGTTTATAGCCTGGCACTGATTATGAAGTGGAGGTTTACAGTGTGAAGAACTCTCTCACCAGCCCTCGTGTCAAGGGAGAAGTCACGACACCTGACAGTAAGCCACCTTTCCTAAAACATCTCTGAATTACACCTGCATTTACTGTGTGTACTGGCCAAAACTCAATCTAGATCTCATTTTCCCAGACATCAGTCCACCTCGACGTGTCCGTATATCCAATTTGAAGGACTCCTCCATCACTCTCACCTGGCGATCTAAGACTGAAGGCATTTCTGGCTTCCTGGTAGAAGCCACACCCACCATGGGCGGCCATAATCCTATCCAGAGAACCATTGAACCCGATTCACGCACCTACACCATTACTGGTACACGACACCGCTATAATAATTATTACAGGCTGCATCTTTTGCTTTTTTGAAAAGTGAGATTAATTCAGTTAAATGATTCTGTGTCCTATAGGTCTGGAACCTGGAACAACTTATAAGATCAATATCTTTACTCTGAATGGAAATGCACGTAGTGAGCCTTTCACCCTTACAGCTACTACAGGTATCTAAATAATATAATAGAATATATTAATATAATGTAATGTAATATAATTACTTGATTTAATAAATATATCATATTTTTTTCTTTAGCAAAACCAGTTATCAGCCCACCCACAAACCTCCATTTCACCTCTCTGACTCCTACTTCAATCTCCTTCACCTGGGAGCCTCCACGAAGCACTATCACTGGATACTACGTAACCTATGAAGAGGCTGGAGACATTCCTACAGAGCTGACCCCTCGACCTCAGGCTGGCAGGACCTTCGCATCCATCTCTGGTACTGCTCTTTATTTATAAATAATTGTTTATACTGATTTTTCTTGCAGAGCCTGCCATTGGTTCCCTGTTTTTAACCTTATTGTGGTCTGTATGTGTAGGTTTGAAACCAGGCACTGAGTACGTTATCAAGATTGTGGCATTAAATAATGCTCAGAGAAGCATTCCACTGATTGGCAAGGCAAAAACTCGTAAGTACGCTTTTGTTACCTTTCTTTACACCAATTTGGGGTCAGTAAGATTATTTAATGTTTAAGTAAGTCTCTAATATGCACCAGGGCTGCCTTTATTTATTTCTGTGAAACATTAAAATGAATATTTTAAGTAGTTTGGTCGTATTACACTACTAGTCAAAAGTTTTGGAATAGTAAGATTTTTAATGTTTGTAAGAAGTCTCACCTGTTCTTTGGATCAAGTAAATGCAGGCTTGGTGAGCAGACGAGACTTTTTTAAAGAACATTAAAAAACATTTGAAGTAGTATATTTGCACTCAAACTTTTATTGTAAAATATTTTATCATGATATTTAATAAAGCTATTGATACGCATCACGTAGCAATGTTGGTATTATATGATATTATGTGATATATGGTTCTCCTTTTTTAATTATTTTCAAAAGAAATGAATGCAATGCTGATCTAATCAAAGCACCATGAATTAAAAGCACTTTACATCGCCCTCTGCTGGCAAAATATGCCATTGCATTACTCATTTGCTTCCCCCTAACACAATTTTCCTCTTAGAACTGGAAATCCACCAGCTGACCCCCCAGCTCCCCGACCCCAGCCGCCCCCGCCATGAAATCCTGGATGTGCCAGAGGACAATAACAACGACGACAATGACAACAACAACTTCAACAACAACCATGTGCATATGCTGGGGCCAAATAGACACAACACACTGGGACAGCAGGGCCAACACATCTACACTGAATATCAGAGCTACAACCTGGGCAATAACGGCCAGCAGCCTCATCCCCCAACCCACCGCGAGCCCCTGGTCTACATCCCCCTGCCTGGAGCTGATGGCCAGAGAGTGCCAGTGGTGCAGGTGAGCGAGGGACCTCAACCTGGCTTCCCCTTCGACGGCCTTTACAATGAGACAAACCTGCCACAGGAAGCTCAGACCCACACCACAATCATGTGGCAGCCTGTGCCGCACACCACAGAGTATGTGGTGTCATGCAGTCCCATTACAGAGATCAACGAGAAGAGCTTCCAGGTGAGTCATATCTGATATTGAAATTTCTCTCATTAAATACTAGAGCTGTCAATCAGTTAAAACATTAAAAAAATCAAATTATTCACAATTAATATGTGTATATATAAAGTGCAAATATGGGACATTATATAGAATTAGTCCAAAGTCAGAGTTGGAAACGTCTTGGAAAAAAATGTCTTTTTCCAAAAAATTTGTATGTATGCAAATTGTATAATATCGAATGTACGCATTTCTAGTAATTGTGCAGTTAATTATCATAATTGTATTTCCAGAAAGTTTTGGAATATTTGTCCTCTTCCAAATTTGTCACTACCAAAACACAGTAATAATAATTTAATTAGAAACGTTATATTGGCCGATTAAGATTTTGCTTACATCTACATTGTAAATATATTTTTTTTGCTATTTATTACATTTTTTTCAGAGGTAATTCAGTAACAATTACATTTTTAACAATATTTCAAGTGTAATTTATGAGATTTGTTGTATTTTGAATCAATTTTTTCTTTGTAAAAGGCAAAAAGGTGATCATGCTTAATTCAAAGTTAAAGATTCATTAGTTTGAATATACATTAAACCAAAAACTATCAAAACATCTTGGCTGATAATTCAGTATACTTTATTTTTGTCAAAACATTCCATGTTTCATTCCAACACTACTAAAACCTACTACAATACTAAAATTTTCCAAAACTGTACTAAAATTTTGTTTATTTCCCCCAAATATGAGGATTAGGTGTTACCTTTTGTAACCAAAACAATGATGACATGTTGATGACAATTTTATGGGATAACACCCAAAAAAACCCAAAAGATGTCACTACCAAAACGCCACCAAATGTTTAGGTAGTGACAATTTTACATTGAACCTAGCTTAAAGATGCTAATCAGCACATGGTTAGCTAGCACAGTTCTGAACAGTGGTACACATGAAAACTAAATTTTATGGAAGAACTCCCAAAAAAGTGTGCTTAGTTGCAGAAAAAAAGGTGGTAGTGACGTTGCTTAAAGTTACACACAGATTTTTCAGATTTTGAACGCATTTACCTCAAAATGATGGGGACGATCTACGTACACCTTGTAGCTCTGAGAAAGGGGGACACAGGAACATGAATGACACATTCATAAATGTAGGTGTGTAGTTAAAATCAGTCTCAATCAATCAGCCAATGTACTAAAACATACACCGTTTCGGTAGTGACGTGAAAAATTCAGGACACTTTTTTTTTTTACATGCAGTTTTATAACTTACAAAGATTTTAAAAGAATCAAAGATACTTTTAAAAACAACAATGGAAAAGGATACAAAAGTTATTTCAGTATCATTTTCATAAGCTGAAAATCAGGGGTTAGGGTTCGGGACAGCACCTCTCATTTGAAAGTACCCGATAAATTGTTTTTATATGTATTAAATGTACTGATATTTTACATATTATCATGGATTTCAATACATAATAGAAGAATCTTAGTAAACTTCTAATATTTGAATGCTTTTTAAATGTGTTTTTTGGTTGTGGCATAGCAGTTTGCACCAGTTCTGTAGAATGACCCATATAATGCAGCTTCAAGCTACTGATGTCGTGTTTTTTTTCTTGTAGTATGATATTATCAATGATTATTAATTAACACACTCTCTCTCCCTCTCCTTCAGATGCGTCTGCCTGGTACGTCCACTAGCGCTACACTGATCGGTCTCACCTCTGGTGCCTCCTATAATGTTCTTGTGGAGTCTGTCAATGGAGACCAAAAACAGAAAGTCCTGGAAGATGTTGTGACTGTCGGAAACAGTGGTAAATCATCTCATAACTTTACAGTTTTGTAACCATATTTCAGAAGCTTGCATGCTTGTTCCTGACTCCTCATATGCTTTAGTTCCAGGGGCTGGAGTGATTCCCACAGGCAGGGATATGTGCTACGATACATTCACCGCCACCTACCATGAGGTGGGCGCGGAGTGGGAGCGCATGTCCGAAACAGGCTTTAAACTCTGGTGCAAGTGCCTTGGCCTCGGCAGTGGGCATTTCAGATGTGATTCATCCAGTGAGTGAATGAGCAGTGCCGCTACATGCTAAACACCACACCTCACTCTAGCATGGGTGACCGTTTGCCAGTTTAAAATGTGTTATGTGTCATATTTTTGCTACATTTCAGTACACTTGAGGCTGTTGCCCATGCTAGCTTTTTCTGACATGTTTGTAGAAGTTATCAAACATGGCATGGAGAGGAGGTGGCTCATGTCTCAGATTTGTATTGTCAGCCTTTAACCAGATGATATTAAATTCTGAGACCAGCTTATTATTTGTAATAACCACTGTATGAATGTGTGTAAAGGATGAATTCGCTGGAAATGTCTTTCTTTAGACACTTTTGAGGGTTTATATGCTAAACAACACACATCTTTCAATTTACAGAGTGGTGCCATGATAATGGCCACAACTACCGAATTGGCGAGAAGTGGGACCGTCCTGCTGAGAACGGTCATATGATGAGCTGCACATGTCTGGGCAACGGGAAAGGAGAGTTTAAATGTGAACCCCGTAAGTAGAGTTTCCAACAGTTAAGTCTAAGCAGCTTTGAGCATGTAATGGTTGGTTGATTGACGTTCGTTGTCTTTTGTAGATGAATCCACTTGTTATGATGATGGAAAGCTGTACCAGGTGGGCAACCAGTGGCAGAAGGAGTATCTTGGAGCCATTTGCACATGTACCTGCTATGGAGGACAACAGGTAACACTAGGTTTTATGTCTCTTCTGTATTTTAGTATGTTTTAACATATGAAGGAATTTCTACACTACATATTCCCATGATTAAAATACTGTTGTCTCTTCAGGGTTGGCGCTGTGAGAACTGTCGTCGTCCTGGTGCTGAAGTTGACGCGGACCTCATTCAGCCTCCAGTGCGCACTGATGCTTACGACCGCTACAGAGAGAACGCCCTACGCAAACTGGTGAGTCTTTTTCAGATGTGACACAAATGCTTAAAAAGTTTGAGAAATAGATGAAGTGTAATTACAGCGGATATTGTATGATATTATGTACTATACACATTACCATTCAAACGTTTGAGGTTGGTAAGGTTAATGTTTTTTTTTAATTAAGTAAAAATAGTAATATTGTGAAATATTATTACAGTTTTAACATAACTGTTTGCTAATTAAAAGTATTTTAAAATGAAATTTATTCCTGTGAGAACAAAGCTGAATTTTCAGCATCGTTACTTCAGTCTTCATTGTCACATGATCCTTCAGAAATCATTCTGATATGATGATTTGCTGCTCAAGAAACATTTCTCCTTATTTCAAACACGCAATTCTGACTTTTTTCTTACACTGGAGATATAAACCTGCAATTGTGAGAAAGAAATTCAGAATTGCGAGATTTAAACTCGTAATTGACTTTATCAGAATTGTGAGCTTAAATATCACACTTGAATTGTGAGTTAAATCAGAATTGTGAGATATAAGCTCACAATTCTAAGAACATATCAGTTTTTTTTCCAGAAAAAAAATCTGAATTGTGATTTTTTTATAGCTCAATTCTGAGAGAAAGAAGGGAAAAGAAGTCAAAATTGAGATATTTGCAAGGAAAAAATGCAAGAAAGAATCTGAATTGTGAGTTTATCAGAATTGCAAGGAAAAAAAGTCAAAATTGTGAGATACAAACACGGATTTCCAAGGAAAATTCAGAATTGTTAGTTTATATCTCACAATTCAGATAGAAAAAGTCAGGATTATGAATTTATATCTCAGAATTGTGAGATACAAACTTGGATTTGCGAGAAAAAATGTCAGAATTGTGAGTTTATATCTCAGTTTTGAGAGAAAAAGTCAAAATTGTGAGAGATAAACTCGGATTTGTGAGAAAGAAAAGTCAGAATTGCATGTTTATATCCCACAATTGTGAAAAAAAAAAAGTCAGGATTGTGAGAAAATAAGTCAAAATTGTAAAAGACAAAATGCGAGAAAAAAATCTGAATTGTGAGTTTATATCTCGGTTCTGAGAGAAAAGGTCAAAATTTGTTAGATGGAAACTGATTTGTAAGGAAAAAGTCAGAATTGTGAATTTATATCAGAATTTGAAGAGAAAAAGTCAGATTTGTGAGGAAAAAGTCAAGATTGTGAGAGACAACCTCAGTTTTGCGAGAAAAAAGTCAGAATTTGGAGTTTATATCTCAGTTCTGAGAGAAAAAGTCCAAATTATGAGAAAAAAAGTCAGAATTGTGAGATACAAACTTGGATTTGCAAGAAAAAATGTCAAAAGAAAATGTCTTTCTTTTGAATAATGTACACTGCTTAATCGTGCAGATAACTGACATGTATTTTATAAAGTAGATAGGGTGATGTTTAATTCCATAATGACATATTTTTACTTTCTTTCTACAGAACATTCAATGTCCAATCGAGTGCCTGAGACCAGATCTCCTAGCAGATGCTCAGAGCGGTTTAGAATAAAAACGTCTATCAGTTTTGCCCAGCAATGGAGAGGACATGGCCCCCAGAGACTGTATCTAGCTCCCTCAGTGCCTCTCTGTCCTTATCTTCACTCACACTGCAAACTCTGTCCTGCTGCTTCCACCTGTGACGTCACGCCGAGAGACAAAACTTCTCACTCTTCTGATTGGTCGAGTCAGCAGCCAGTCTCCCTCTGCAGAGTGGATGGAAGGACTCCATCCATCTACATCGAGATTCCACTGATTTGAAGCTTGGCTGTTGACATCTTTTTCACATCCCCTGGAAACTAAAATCAGTGGACCATCAGCAGAGAATCAACACATCTTGCCTTTGTGTTTTTCAGTATTATTGCCTGATTGTGTTTTTTAAATGATTTTGTGATTTTGTGTATTTTTGTCAGTGATCAAAACGTTCATTGGTGTTCTTTTCTAAAACAAGCACTGTCTCACAATGAAAACCTTTGTGCCTTGTAGGCATCTTTTTTGTATGATGTAATATTCACCCCTCCCTAATCTGATTGGTTGGTTGATCTGTGGCCTTTTGTGTCCGTCAGGAGGCAAAGGAAAGCACTGTGTTAATGAAGAAGTGAACTTTTTTTTCTTTTATTTATCCCTTTTTATGTATGTTTTGATGGAATGCAGATTATGGGTGTATACTGTTTTTATGTTTGTGTTTTAGGTGCCAAAGTCTTAACTACTGTGGACAAAAATACTTTTTAATAAAACTTTTTTTTACAACGTTTGTGATTCAAAGCCTATTTGTCAGAAGCTTCCATGGCACTAAAACAACATTCAGCTAATGTGTAATGTGAATTATTTTCTTGTGGTTTTAATTAGGCTAACATATATCAGCATGCAAATTTAGTAATTTTTGTAATTTAGTAATACTTAAAATATTTATAGTTGTGTATGCAATATGCATATTAAGACTTATTACTTAGAGCATCTAGACCCAGTACTGTACCAGGTGGGAGATTTCGAGGGCGGGGCTATCTGTTCATCTGACCAATGAGAGATTGTTTAGGAAACCGTTTTAAAATGAAAACCTGCAGAAATTATTCATATTTATAATATAAACATAAGTTATTTTCTGTTGTATATGAAGCCCCACACGTGAAGAAAAAGGATATTGTGGCAACAAATAAATACTTTGTTCCTATGATTCATATTTTGCTATCTTCGTTTTGGTAAAGTATATCAGGAAATATCAGTTTCAAAATCGCAGCAAACATCTGTTTCGTCAATTTCTGGCACGAAATTCCGTGAAAAGTGCGATTTGTTTTACGCCAGCGATAAATGAACGTGTAGTACCGTCATCTAACGTAAATTACGACTTATATACTTACGTTTTTCGCATTTACGTTATTATTGTTCATGTATCTCAGTAATCTAATCAAATCGAAGTGAATCATTGTAAGAGCAAGTTAAATTTTTTCCTAGCTGTGTTCGTTTGGATGGAAGTCTTAACGTACTTTTCCCTCAGTGATTTCTATGGTGCGAACAGATGGAGGTTGGCTTGCCTGCAGCTGATACCATGCACGGAAATGGAGTATGAAGCGGGAACTGTTCCAGATATTCTTTGTGAGTGAAATCCCTCTTTGTTTGTTTCTTCTTGAAGATAATACTGATTCGTGTTCCCATGTTAAAGAAGATCGTTGGTTACGGACCTTCTGCCACTTTATTTTTCAGACAGATCCGTTCTCTGGCTCCTCTCGAGACAGAGCATGTTTGGTTGGAATCCCAGTTTCATTTACATTCGAGCTTCGTGACAGAGGGGAATTTGCCTTTGAGCTTCCAGAGGAGCAGTTCCAGCCTGTATGTGAAAAGGTTTATGTACATATCACAACATCAAATATCTCTGACAAAACATTTCATAGTAAGACATGCAGCAGCAGATTTCTGTAGCCTGTTATACATAGCCATTTAATTGTGACCTATTATGCCACAATTTACAAGATATACACTCCTGAACAAAATCTTAAGACCAGGGGAAACATTACAAATATTCGCATTTCACGCTGGTGGATCCTAACCAGTTTCTAAGTAATGGCTAAAGAAGAAACAGGAGTAAGAGCCAAGAAATAGAGAACAGGCAATTAATTGAAAACTCAAACAGGCTGTTCATCAGCTGATCAAAAGTTTAAGACCATTGCCCAAAAAAAAAAACCCAACAACAGAGCTAAAAGTGTCAAAAAAGGACTCAGTAGTGAGTAGCCCCACCATTCTTGTTGATTACATAAAATATTCATTTTGGCATGCTTGATTCGACTGTTTCCAGGAGGCTGGTGGGAATGTGTGTCCATGTGGTGAAGATGGCCTCACGATGGGCATCCACAGTATGAAACTGACGTAATTTTTTTGTAAACTTCCCTTGCCATCCATCCTCAAACATTCTCAATGCAATTTAGATCAGGGAAACACACAGGAAGGTCCAAAAGAGCGACGTTATTCTCCTTCATCAGGTGGGCGTTGTGAACTGCAGCATTGTCCTGTTGAAAGACCCAGTCATTACCGCACAGACGAGGGCCGTCAGTCAAGAGGGATGCCCACTGCAACATGTCCAGATAGCCAGCAGCCGTTTGACGCCCCTGCACAACCTGAAGCTCCATTTTCCCATTGAAGGAAAAAGCACCTCAAATCATGATGGAACCTCCTCCACTGTGCTGCATAGAAAACATCTCTTACATTTTTTCTCATCAGAAAATAAAACTTTCTTCCATCTTTCAATGTCCCATGTTTGGTGGTCCCTTGCAAATTCCAAATGGGCAAGTTTGTGGCGTGGGAGGAGATGTGGCCCTTCTCTTGCAAATGATGTTTTATGGTTATTGGGTTATTGGGCTTAGCATCAGTAAGGGCCTTAATTTGGGTCGAGGATCGGTCTGTGTCTTCATGGACAGCCCGTCTGTGAATTTTCTTTGGGTCTACCACTTGACTTCTTTGTCCCATAACTCTCAGGATCTTTTGAGAAATGTAAAATGGCTGTCTTACTGCGTCAAATCTCGGCAGCCATGGCACGTTGTGCGAGGCGTTGGGCATGCAGCTCAACAATCCTGCCACGCTGAAAGACAGAAAGCCTTTTTGCCTGTGCCATCAGGAGGTCATGACAGTGTGACTGCCTGAAGAACAATGACATGAAGGCCATTTTTTGTCCAGATTTTACATTTTTTAAAGGCTATGGTCTTAAACTTTTGATCAGCTGATGAACAGCCTGTTTGAGTTTTCTTCAGTTTTTTATAAATTGCCTGCTCTCCATTTTTTGGCGCCTGCTCCTGTTTCTTCTTTTGCCATTTTGAAGCAGTACTTACAACCTGGTTAAAATCCACCGGTGCAAAATGCAAATACTTGTAATGTTTTGCCTGGTCTTAAGATTTTGTTCAGGAGTGTAAATCTCAGGTGTCCCTAGATTGTCTCTGTGAAGTTTCAGCTCAAAATATCCCACAGATTATTTATTATGTAATTTTGAAAATGCCTATTTTGAGTGGAAGCAGAAACAGGCTGTTAATAGCGGATCAGAAACTCTGCCAAAAAAACATCCGTTTGGTTTTGATTATCATGTCTGTCATGCAGAAATCATGCGTTTTAAAGCCATATTTGTTTAAACTTGCAATATAGGGTTTTCTGAGTGCACACATCCGAAGCGTCCGCACAGAAAGCGGCTGTCACAGGCACGTGAGTACTAAAATAAACCTTCTTTTCATGTCCTATTGTGCTTAAACTGTCAAATACACACAAGTTTGTTAAAAACACACATGAGTTACAAAAACAGTTGGTTATGTCTGTGAAGGTAAACAGCTAGGAGAGAAATGGTATGTTTATATTAGATCTGTGTGACAGCAGCGTAATATACAGTAAATAAATCAATAAATCCACTGCTCTCATCTCCTCTGAGGCTGGGACTCTAAATAGTGTTCTGTGCTCGTCTGTGCAGCCAACAACAGAATGCTTTGTTTGAACTTTTGCAATGGCATTAGAACTGGTACACTGCTGTTGCTTGCAAAAACAGGTTTTCATGATATGTCCTCTTTAATATGCCGTTTTAATATAAGACACAACACATTTTTAAAATAATCTAAAACAGCTAAAAATCAAAATGAAAACTGACTTTGATCATATTTCTTTATTCATTCCCTCAACAACTGTAATTTTTATTGCATTCTCACAGTCTCTGGATATACTGTAACAAGACCTGGAAAAGTCTGTATGGTTAGGGTTAGGATTAGGGTTTGGTTTAGGGTTACTTGCATGTAATTAATTGTTAATATAATAGTAAGTACATGTAACGTGTAACAATGGCCCCTTAAAGTAAAGCGTTACCTAATAAAATCTTAAAAGTTAGTGAAATTTGTAAGTAAATGATTTTATAAACAAGTAGAATAGGCATATATTACTGA
>JAHKKF010537369.1:0-15905 GCA_019740295.1 Labeo calbasu
GGTCTACTGTACAGACGTGAATTTACTTTTCTGTTGTGAAAAGGCTTTTATATTTGCCAAAAATAGAACATTTTATATTAAAAACAAACAAGCAAGCCATGCCCAGATTGAAAAAGTAATGCAAAAGTAAAGTAACGCATTACTTTCCATAAAAAGTAACTAACGTAATTAGTTACTTTTTTTAGGGAGTAACTCAATATTGTAATGCATTACTTTTAGAAGTAACTTTCCCCAACACTGCTTTAAAACAACTTTTGTGTTCAACAGATACAAGTTTGGAAGAAACTGAGGGTGAATAAATGACAGAAATTTCCTTTTTTGGGTTAACTATGAAATGAATTAAATGAGCAAACAGTTGTTTTCTGTAGCAGACACCCAGTTAGGAAATTACCGTGAACACTGTCTTTCAAATAAACTTAAAACCTATCCAACATGGACATATTTGGTAATAACCGTTCCATGAAACCACTTTGACACACATTCAGATAAAGGTTAACTATACAGTATAATAAAGATGGGTTTTAGTTTAACTGTATTCTCAGGACAAAGGTAAACTATTTTTAGGTAAGACTTAATATGTACTAAATAAATGCACATGCAAAATAGTAAATAAACTGAAATAAAGACATCAATATAATATTAAAAATACAATATTAACTATTACATACAATATAATGCAGCTGTATAAATACTAGACACTATATTCAAGTATTGAACTTACTGAACTTAACATTTTCTAGCTGGTGTTCATTGTCTTAAGTTTTTTGTTTTAATAATGTGCTTTTTATCTCACAAAGCTCTGTACTCACGGCTGGCTGAGGGGATTACAAAAAAAAACTATTATTTCTTCTATCCAAAACTAAACAGTACAATGTTTACTTTGTAATTTAGCATGATCCAACATGTTTGGTCAGTTTATTCCATCGTTCATTTTCTCCATTTCCCTTCCCCCATTACAAAATCAAAACATGACAACATGTGCAGCGTCTGTGTCACGTGTAAGAAGCTGCAGCGGCAGAGAGCTCGGGATAAATCGGGGAGTGATCGACAGCGCCGAGAACCAATCAGCTTGGGAATTCCGGGTAGCAACAAAATAAATACAAACACGACGGCCAATCACAAGCGGCGGGGGGCGTGCTGTACATTCCGCTTTTCTGACTGTTTACTTCCGTCAATATTCAAAGAAAAGCAGAAAATTATCACGATAACAAAGGACTCGCTGTAAGTAAAGTTAAATATACGTCCGTTAGGAATACAAATACACGATTTTGCGGGTAAAACAACAATAGAGGTAAAGATTTGAGCTGTCTTTAGTGTTTTGTCGACGTTTACAAAGATAAGGTTCCTGGCAGGCTTTGAATTTGAGCAAATTTATTGGCAGTAGTTGTTCAAGAAGCCAGAGCTCATTTAAAATGAGCTAATTAACATCAAAATGTGCCTTTTTTTTTTTTTGCAAAGATAATGATTTACATCAAGATTGTGAAATATGGCTTTTAAAGCTTTGAACGACTGTTATTGTGTATTGTCTCTTCAGATCATGATGATGTTTGATCATGTGATAAGCCATTGTTGTGTTATAATAGTTTGAGATAAGAGCCTTGAAGAGTCTCTTGTATTCAGATCTCTGGAGCAGGTGGAAGAAGATGCCGTTCTTGGGTCAAGATTGGAGATCACCAGGCTGGAGCTGGATCAAAACTGAGGACGGCTGGAAACGCTTTGAATATTTCAACCACAAACTGGGAGACAACATCAATGAACTTAACCTGGAAGAGTAAGAAATGCTTTGAATTATTTCGTTTTTGGGGTTTGAACCTGCAACCTTTCAGTTACCACCTACGATCTTTAACCACAAGGCTACACAACCCCAGAAAAGCATTGAGGAACCAGACTAAAAAGGAAGTGTGTTTGTGGCATGTGGGAAGTCAGGTATCCGTGTTTAGAACTTGTGTGGTTATTGTCTGGAGTGGCGTAGAATAGACAACCGATAACGTGGCTAAAACCACCTTAGTCTGACCATGCTGTCATGGAAACAGAAATGTCGGTCACACAGACTAGAAAACGTGAACATGTGAAACCATCTGAACATGTGAAACCGTCTGTGAAGGACGCAAGTAGGTGTTTGGATAGTTTTGTGTGTTGGGTGTGATCCGTGTGTTAAATTTCACTAGACAATAGACCGAATATACTTGTGTAAGCTAAAACGTCTTCAGATCTTCAGAACTCCTTAAGCAATACTTGGATTAATAATTAAAGTGAACTTGCACTGGTTTGTTTTTTTGCACTGGGTTTCTATTGCATTATGTGTCAAGTTTATATCTACTAGCAGATAGCAGTCTAAACTGCTTGTTTGTCATCTGTTTATCACATGATCATATACTTTTTGTAGGTCACTCTGTATAGGACTTAAATGCCTTAAATAGAAATGTACTGTCTAAAGCGCATTTTGATATAGTTATAATTACCTTATTCATTTTACAGATTGGACAATGACAAAGAGAACGTCTACGTGGGAGATGTCTGCGAAGTAGCTGCCAAGAAGAGAAAAAAAGACTTCTTCAACAACAACACTAAGTCACAGTGTAAAAATTATTTCATATTTTATTACATCACACTTAATTAAAACAACACTGTGCTTAAATGTCACAGTAAATTAGAGTTTTTGGGACAATGGGCGATTATGTTGTTGAGTGGTCATTATATAAAATTGAAAGATCAAAGAATGACCAATCAGAATTTTTCATGAGCTGTGTAATTTTTAATAATTGAATATATATATATATATATATATATATATATATATATATATCATGCCAAATTTCAAGTCTAGACAGATTTAATTATGTTTTATATTTATGTAATTATGTTAATTAGTTTTTTAGTTTGTTTTTTTGTTTTGTTTTTTGGGTTATTATACAGTTTAGTAGTCATTATACAGTTTGTTTGGTCACAGAATGCCACATCAGAATTTTTCCAGAGGTGTGTAATAATTACTAATTATTAACTGTTTTTTTTTTTTCATTATGCTTCATTACATCATACTTAATTATCACAACAATAATTTCTTAAGACAATGGGCCATTATACAGTTTAGCAGTCATTATACAAAAATATATGACCACAGAATGCTACAGTTGTTTTCTAGGCTCACCAAGCCTGCATTTATTTGTTGCATAATACAGCAAACACAGTAATATTGTGAAATATTTTTAGTATTTAAAACAACTGCTTTCTATTTGAATATACTTTAAAATGTAATTTATTTCTGTGATCAAAGTTCAGTTTTCAGCATCATTACTCTAGATCTCCAGATCTCTGATTCTATTCATAAAAAATCTAAAAAAAAATTATACTCAGCAGTTTTCAAAATAATAGTAATAAATGTTTTTTGAGAAACAAATCAGAATATTAGACTGATTTCTGAAGGATCATGTGACTGGAGTAATGATGCTAAAAATTAATCTTTGAAATCACAAGAATAAATAAAAATGTAAAATATATTTAAATAGAAAACAGTTATATTAAATAGTAAAAATATTTTAAAATTTTACTGTTTTTGCTGTACTTTGGATTAAATAAATGCAGGCTTGGTGAGCAGAAGAAACTTCTTTAAAAACATCTCACTGTTCAAAAACTTTTGACTGGTAGTGTACCTTTAAAATATAATATATAGATGAAATATATTTTATCCTTTTTCTCAGTTTTGTTCCAGGAGAGGTGGATCTACATTCAGAAGGAGAGTACGCGAGAGGTGAGATGAATTATATCATATCATCAACATGTACAAGGCTCAAAAAGTAACAAACAAACAACATGAGTCATAGAACATTTAATGTCATTGTTAATATATCACAGTTCTCCTATTGGCAGTCTTTTCTAACATTTGTCAAATGCGAATCGCGTGTTTGTTGTTGCAGAGGCACGGGTACTGTACGCTTGGCGAGGCCTTCAATCGTCTGGATTTTTCCAGTGCCATTCAGGATGTGAGGCGATTCAACTATGTGGTCAAAGTAAGACTTTTTGATCTCTGCTGAACAATTGCTAGAATATTTCTCTGCAGTTGAATCACTTACTCCACTTCCCTTCTGTATCTGCATCTATCTAATTTTATCCACTCCTGTTTACTTCTCTTAGCTTCTGCAGTTGATTGCCAAGTCCCAGCTGACGTCTTTGAGTGGAGCTGCTCAGAAAAACTACTTCAATGTTCTGGAGAAGATTGTAAGAAAAGGTGAGCTGATCGTTATCCAGTTACATAGAAAATGCAGAAAACATATTGTTTTGATATATGTGCATGTGCAAATTTAAATGTGTATTTTTTTTTTTTTAATCGATCAGTTCTGGATGACCATCAGAATCCTCGACTAATCAAGGCGTTGCTCAATGATCTAAGCTCGACTCTCTGCATTCTCATCCGAGAAGTCGGGAAGTCCGTGCTGGTTGGAAACATCAACATTTGGGCCTGCCGTCTAGAAACCATCTCAAACTGGCAGCAGCAGCTCAACAATCTGCAAATTCCAAAGGTAGTCTTTTCACAGTCTTCTTACGGGTTAGGCATGGACAAGAATCAGTTGGTGCATTTTCTGAATGAGTTCTCTAACCCCCTTTGTAAGAAAAATTAAAATAAATAAATAAATTTGTATTAATACGCTGGTCAGGTAACTTCACAGTCAACACACATATAGTTGTGGGTTGTGGGATGATTAATAAATAACATGATTGTATTAATATTGCATATCTTGTAGAATTATTTTATGAATAGGTGTAATATTGTAATAAATAATGTTATTATATATATATTTGATCTAAAAGAATAATTAATAACCTTAAATAAATTAATAATAAAACAATAAACTAATTAATAATTAAGTATTACTAAAGGGTGAATTATTTAATATAAATGAATATATTACATTTATTTAAAAATATGTAGTTTAAATATTAACGGCCGTATTACTAAATATTATAAAATGCAGAAAAATAAAATTTCTGAATAGTAAATAATTATTGTAATTCAATTAATTATGTTTATTTAATAATGTGCAGTTTTAATATTAAAGGCCATATTACTAAATATTATAAAATGCAGAAATATAACATTTCTAAAGAGTAAATAATTAATGTAATTAAATTAATTACATTTATGAAAATGTGTAGTTTTAATATTAAAGGCCATATTATTAAATATTATAAAAATGCAGAAAAATAACAACATTACTAAAGAGACTAAATAATTAATGTAAATAAATATATTATTTATTTAAAATGTGTAGTTTTAATATTTGTTTTAGTTTGTAATACTTGTAAGGGCATATTACTAAATATAAAATGCAGAAAAAATAACATTATTAAAAAGTAAATAATTAATATAAATAAATTACATTTATTTAACAACATATATATTTTAATATTAAACGCCATATTAATAAATATTATAAATATGCAGAAAAATAACAATCAGTGGTCTCCTTAAACTTCTGTATGTGACACTATGAACTAAAAGTCTTACTATACTGTTCTAGAGATGCTGTGCTTATCTAACCAATTAATTAGCTCTGCTGTCTGATTAACTTTTAAGACAGAAGTGAACTGTTAAATCGGTTATATTTTTTGTGATTGCACTAGTCACAAATCTTCTATTTATATAAATGCAATGCTAAATATGTCTCGTTGCAGCAAGTTTCAAATGGCATGACACTGAGCGACCTCCCTTTGCACATGCAAAACAACATCCTGTACAAGTTTAGCGATGCCTGTGACATCATCAATCTGGGACAAGCCACCCCAACACTGCACATGCTCAGTGAGGACCGGCAACTGTGGAAGAAACTGTGCCAGTTTCATTTTGCTGAGAAACAGGTGAGAAATAAGACTTTATTAAGTCAGTCATAAACACCCCTAATTAGATGACTAATTGGATGACAAATCCATGCATACAATATCAAATTTTCTTGCTTTTCAAGATTTCAAGTAGGTGCTCCAAACTGAAGAATCACCCAGATATAATTGTTTGTTTACGCACTGTGTGTGAGATTCTTTAGACAAATCTTTTTGGAGATTCAATATTGCTGAAAGTTGGGTCAGTGACCTAATTCCTCCACAAGATGGCAGTCATGCTCTCAAGCTTGGCAGAGAGGCCTCCGTTCCTCACAGAGCTCTCTGTGTGTGTGTTTTCAGTTCTGCAGGCACTTGATTCTGTCAGAGAAGGGCCATGTGGACTGGAAGCTGATGTTTTTCACACTTCAGAAATACTACCCTCAGAAAGAACAGTACGGAGACACTCTGCAGTTCTGCAGGCATTGTAGCATCCTCTTCTGGAACGTAAGAAATCCTTTTTTAAATGTCAAACATTCTGGTCTGTTAATAAACAGTAAAACGTCCCTCTGGATTTTGTTACTGTTAGAAGTGCTCTTCTCAAACATTTCCCTTGTTAAAGCCCTGTACAGTATGTGCCGTACTTGATTGCTCCCAAACAAACTATCCTTACATGCATTTTTGTGTGTATGTGTGCAAATCTTCTATAATTAAACCTTATAGCAACAATTATCACCAGACAAGCATCAGTTTGTTCCAGTGATCTTTATTTAAAATATAGGGAACCAGTATTAACATGTAGCTACTGTTAAAATGTTTGGGGTCAGTAAGAGTGAGTGCTCACCAAAACTGAACAAATGTTCATTTTTTTGGTTAACTATTTCTTTAAAGCCTTGGTCTTTGTCACCTTAATAATAAAGTAGTATTGTGTAAAGTTTAAAATAACCATTTGTGACTATGGACCACAAAACCAGTCATAAGGGTCAATTTTCTGAAATTGAGATTTATACATCATCTGAAAGCTGAATAAATAAGCTGTCCATTGATGTATGGTTTGTTAGGATAGTATTTGGCTGAGATACTACTATTTGAAAATCTGGAATATGAAGGTGCAAAAAAATCAAAATATTGAGTTTTGATATATTTATGGTAGGAAATTTACAAAATATCTTAATGGAACATGATCTTTATTTAATATCCTAATGATTTTGGTGTGTTTTGGCTATTGCTACAAATATACCCATGCGACTTATGACTGGTTTTGTGGTCCAGGGTCCATTTTTAAAAATGAAGAACTAATTTAAAATCAGTTTTCAAATATATTTTCAAAAGTAATTTATTGCTATGCTGTCGAAGCAGCCATTACTCCAGTCTTCTTTCATGATTCTTCGAATACAAAGTTCATTAGAAAAGCATTTATTTGAATATATTGATTAGATATCTTTTGTAACATTATAAATGTCTTTACTGTCACTTTTGATCAATTTAATGCATTTTTGTTGAAAAAAAAAAAGCATTAATTTATTAAGGAAATACTGTTTCAATTTTTGTGTATTTAAAAGAATAGCTCATCTAAACATTAATATTTATTCACAACACAATGAAGGCTTACTTTTAACATACATAAAGTTTAATTTCAGCAGTTTCGGCTTATATATATTCCATTTGCCCTCTGTAATATCAGCCCTCTTCCTGTACCCTTTGACCTTTGGCCTTTTATTCTTTTCCTGTTCTCCTCCTGGTCCCTTATCTCCTAAAGGACAGACACCTGGCTTTGATCTTTAAGGTACATGCTAAATCTTATATGAGTGTGCCAGCGTTTTGAAATCAGTGTTTGTAAATAAAGTCTGTTTTGCTTCATCAGTCAGTTTTTCTCGTCACCTCCGTCGTCTTCATTCCGTTTCTGTCCATCAATCCATCTTGCACTTCAGTCCATTCAAATCAACTCAATCTATCTTATTTGTATTCATTTTAATATTACTTGGATGTCTTTTATTTACCATTTGCTTTTTTTAAATGTTGTCAGTATGTTCCACAATGTTATACACTAATGCTGCTCGCATGAACACAACACAACAACTTATTTCTGCTGATAGTTAGGAATTTAAACACTGATTACATATGATCTGAATCAGGTTACACTTTACAGTGTCTATAAAATAATGTGATAAACAGGATAAATCAGAAGTAATCTGAAAGTAGTCCGAATACATGACCTAAAATTTGTAATCTAATAGATTAGATTATTAACTACAGTTTTACTATGTACAAATCAGTAATGGGCTACAATTCTTAAGCAACGTTCTTCACACTAAGAAAAAAAGGTTATTTTAAAGGGAACCAAGGGTATTAAAACTTGGCTTAATATAACGTAAAATGATGTCTCTTATTGAAATATGTAGCAGAAAACCCATGAAAGACTTATGTTATATTAAAAATCCACATTGTTTTATACATATTTTGGACTATGGGGGGCGCCGTTTTTTCAGTGATGTGAAATGGTTGAGCTATTGGCACTACCTGTAAACTATTTTTACAACTCGGAAAATAAAATACTGATACAAAGCTCACAAACAGCAGATACAAGAAACGCTAGATGCCATCCTGTTAGGATGAAACCTGCCGACGCTTGTAATGACGCCGCAACCACTAAAGGAGTTTCTCAGCGCAGATTTCACTAAATATCCGGAGGGATTTAGACTCCTTGAGGGGAAAATTGATGGTACTACATTTGGTTTAATCCTACACTCTAAAAAATGCTGGGTTAAAAACAACACATGCTGGGTTATTTTGACCCAGCTGGTTGGGTTAAATATTTTTAACAAACATACAGGGTTATTTTAAGTCAACTATTGTTTAAAACTTATTATACTGCTGGTTTAAAATGCACTGGAACTTATAAAAACACACACCGAATTACTAGAGGCAACAGCAATGATCAAAAGATAAACATTTATTATTAAACAAGAACACACGGACAAAATACAAGACAAATTGAAATTATTTGGTTGAATACAGCATCGTTTACAATATTACATACATTTAAACTCGCTTAACAAACACTTTAGACATAAAAATGTAACATTTAAAAAGAACATTTTAATTTTAGTGTATTCAGCCGTTCTCTGTAATCGCTTTTTTACCGAAACAGAGCTAATTCTTATGCCGGTGTGTCGCCGGAATCTGAGCCGGTGAAGGGCTGCTGTTTGCCGTGTTAAATGCGAAATTCAGACCGCGGCCTCGCGTTTCACTCGTAACTGAAAGATGTCGTGACTGACTCCAAATATACAAATAGTACTGACATCAGAGAACATATTTTAAGATTAAACTCAGTACAATAACGAATAAAATCCATTTATTTTATGCAACGCAAAAGGCATTTACATCCTGCGAAAACAGCTGACAACTCGTCCTTATGTTGCGTTGCGTAAACTAATACAAATTACAGCACAGTTAAGACTTTATAAATGAATTAAAATGTATACAAACCTTTATTTCGCTGAAAAAGTGCAAATCGGCAGCGCTAAGCTCCGATCTCTCCTGTAGAGGACTCAAAAAGCCCGAGCTCTGACTGATAGGGCTAGATTCCGAGGCGTTGGGAAACGAGAGTCGATTCCAAAGTTTGGAATCGATCCCATCAAAGGGAATCAACTCCTCATTCAGAGCCGTTTTCAATTCAACAAAGCTTATCTATGGGTTTCTCTCAAACGAAAGGCTGCATATCTCAGCTGCCTGTGTCATCAAATGTCACTGAATGTGGATTCACGAAAATAAACAATGAAAACGAGTCAGTACTGAGCTCGTCCGAGTTTGAAGATGTAGCCTTTTATTTGAGAAGCACCCATTACTTCGTCTCTTGCTCGCTAATATAGCGATTAGAAGTCCGATTCGTTTCTACTCGCATAGTAGAAACGAATTTCATAGGCAATGCAAACAAAATTACAATAAATCAAAGCTACTGCTATTGCTATTTTTTTTTTACAAAGAAAGCTACTATCTGTAACCTTTATATCCTGCAGTCATGGCGAAATTAGATTCCTCCAGTTCAAAAAACAAGAATCGAAATAGAATCAAAAACCATGAGGAATCGATTCTTGGAGACGAATCCTATCGATTCCAGAACCAGGACTCGATTCCAAAAATTTCGGAATTGAACAGCCCTATTGACTGACTGTAACTCAGCAGCTGGGTTGTTTCATCAGAGACAGGCTTAACCCAGCAATGGGCTAGAAAAAAAAGACCCAGCAACATAGTTACAGAAAAACCACCCAGCGCCTGGGTAAAAAATATTAAATAGAACCCAATATAATGACCCAAAAGTTGAACCCAACATTTGGGTTAAAAAAAATAACCCAGCATTTTTTAGAGTGTACGCTTATCCATCACCACATAAGCTCTTTCAGTAGCTGTGCTTATCGTATCAGTATTTTATTTTCAGAGTGGTTTATTCTAAACTGTGTTGTGGTAAAAAAACAAACAAGAAAATAGGTTGAGCCAGTAGCACACCAAGCGCAACCATTTTAGTTCACGCATGGATTTCACATCATAACCATGTGGATTTTTAAAAAATAATGTACACCTTTCATGGGTGAACTGATTCTTCAATGGTATCAATGAAAAAAAACCCTTTTGTTACCATTTATTTTTAACACTGAAGAGGGGAGGGACCCTAGCAACCAACCAATATGGCAGTGACTTTTTCCTCAGAAAATATTTCTGATTTTGACCGCTCTTTCTTTCCATCTCAGGACTCGGGACATCCTTGCACAGCAAACGACCCGGACAGCTGCCTCACCCCCGTCTCTCCTCAGCACTTCATAGACCTCTTCAAGTTCTGAAATTCAGAATTTTCTTGGACCTCTCACCTTTCGATCTCCTTTGGAACACCTGCAAACAAACACCTCTAACCTGAAACTGATAAACATTTTCGCCTTTTCAACTCTGTGCTCCAAACCATGTCCTTTTCTCTCCTCTTTCAGGTTTTGGCCGTTCCGTCATTAAAATGTTCAAACTTCCGACAATGTTATGTCTGTAAATGATATGAATTTTCTGTTGCCTCACCCAAACTTTTAAGGGCTTATGGAAAGATGTCATAATATTAGTGTTTCTTTCGTATTTGTCCATTTTTTTGTTCCTCGTTGCATTCTCAAAGAATTCATCTGTTCTTTAAGCACAGAAAGATGGGAGATGAACAGCAAAAAGAGACGGATATATGAAGGATTGTTTGCTTTTGGGAAAGAAAAACCAAAGTGAAAAGTGTGGGAGATTCTAAGCTGAGGTTATCTTGTGTTTTCATGTACGTATTTTCATTTCTATACCAATGAAATGCACGTCAGAAGTAGTCGTAGGTTAATGTTTACGTGAGTTCTCGTGTTGTTTTGTCAGGCTGTGCGTATATATATATATTTGATGCGTCAACACTAAAGTGTACATTTGCTGCACAAAACAACTTTTTACGATACACTTTTGTCAACTCTGTCACGAGGGCAGATGGAAAATCTAATGTAAGCTTTGCTATTTATGAACAAATGTATTTTATATCCTTTCTCTGAACTTTTTAATATTCCTTTACTATTCCAGTAATATAAATGTCATTGAAATTGATCAAGTGTAGGATGTGTTTGGTACTATCAAGGATTTTGAAAGAAACATCGTTACCTGAAATAATTAAAACTTTTGGGAAAAATGTCATGTGATTGTTTTTTGGGGTTTTTTGGGTGCCCAGGAAAAGGCTGATAGACACCTAGGAATAGTTTACTCACCCACAGGCCATCCAAGATGAAGAGTTTGTTTCTTCTTCAGAACAGATTTGGAGAAATGTAGCATTACATCACTTGCTCACCAATGGATCCTCTGCAGTGAATGGGTGCCGTCAGAATGAAACAGTCCAAACAGCTGGTAAAAACATCAATTAACATCTTGTGAAGTGAAAAGTCCATCATTAAGATGTTTTGATGAGTTGTTTATCCATAATATAACTGTCTTCAGTGAAAAAGTCATCTTGTCTGAATCAGGAGAGAAATATGCACATATCAAAACAGCTTTAAATAAAATATGTGGAATTAGTTTTTTTCAAAAACATCTAAAAATCTTACTGAACCCAAACCCTAAATAAATAAATGAATAAAAAGCTTGAGTATAAAGTATTTCTTTATTCCAATTCACCAACTTATCTGAACCCCTGGAACATATAATTTGCATTTAAATCATAATACAGAAAAAAAAAATCATTCAGTAGTATCAAGATAAAATCAAAACAAGATTCTTGCAAAGGCCCCAGATATAAAGAGCAAAATCTGAAACTAACATTTTAGTCATCTTTCAAAGTTAAACACATTGGTGTACTAATTATATAAAGCTACTATGATCAACTAAGAGCAGCAAACCCACTTACTTTCAGAATCTGATTATAAATAATCCTAAAATCAGCAATAAGACACTCAAACATGTTCTTCTAGCAAACCAAAGATCTTATGGCAGTGGCCAAAGGTTTATATAAAATACATTTTATATTAGACTTATAAATGATGATTGTCATTTACCATGTTGAGGGTGCTGGAAGAGAATAACTAGTTAACGTTGTGATCACACTACAAAATGTATTTTTAGTCGAGGCACAGCAAAGAAAAATACTTCATGATAAAACGGCACAGCTCTTGAGGTCTTTGGAAGGCTTCAAATAAGGTTTGTAACAGTAATTGTTACAGTAAGACCTGGCTACTTATCCCATTCCTGGAGATCCAACCTGCTTATAGTTTCAGCCCTAGGAGATTGTGTTTTTCCCAAATGAATTTAATGACTATAATTAGCTGTTTGATTAAAGCTCAAAATCTCCAGCGACAGGACCGAACACATACACATTCAATTTACAACTGTTCCCTGTAAAGCCACAGTAAGTTCGTTTTGTGAATGAGTGGCACTAAAAAACATTGCTAGCATGATCAAAATAGCAAGTAGTTTGGGATTATAGCAAGAAAATGATTGCATAGAGTAATTACAGTACATCATGACTGTGAATCAGCAGGCAGTAACGAATATTAAACAGTGGAAGGTGTTTCTACATCATTTCACATTCACTCTTTAACTATATAGAGGAATAAATTAACCACAAGCGAATCGAAGATTCAAACATTAACGTTACATACAGGCCACCGATCTCTCGTCAAAAGTGATTATGGCGATTGAGACGCGCCCTCTGTCTGTGACGATAGGTACTGCAGCCTAATCGAAACTGATAAAACGTGGATTTAAAGACAGCATTCACCTACAAAATGCGTATTCTGTCGTCGTTTATTCACCCTTATGTCACCCCAAACCAGTCTGGTTTTATTCTGTGAAAAAAAAAAAGAAGTTTTGCCGAATGTCCTGACTTGACTTTTCAAGGATGAATGGAGACGTATTGCTGTATACAGCGACTTAGGCTGTTTCTCACATAACTTTATCGTACAAATAAAAAACACTCATAATATTTAAAGTGTCATTTGTACTGTGTAGGACAACAGACTTATGTCAGGGTAGCGCCATATTTATTTTTTGACAGGGATGAAATGGAGGTTGTGATAAGTAGCCTACAGTGCATTCAATGTATTGTATCCCTATTTAAAAATACGCTGATTGTTAAAGGAGAAGTTCAGTTCCCAAACAATTATTTAGAGATAATTTACTCACCCCCTTTTCATCCAAGTTGTTTATGTCTTTCTTTCTTCAGTCGATAAAAAAATTGTTTTTTTGACGAAAACATTTAAGGATTTATCTTCATATAATGAACTTCAATGGTTCTCCCAAGTTTAAACTTCCAAAATGCAGTTTAAATGCAGCTTCAAATGGCTCTAAAGGATCCAAGCCAAAGATGAAGGGTCTTAACTAGCGAAACGATCTGTCATTTTCGAAACAAATCGACAATTTATATACTTTTTAACCGCTAATGCTCGTCTTGTCTGGTCTATGCTATGCACATGCGTCGTCTGTGTAATCTGGGTCAATACAGTTAGGGTATGTTGAAAAACTCTAGTCTCGTTTTCTTCTTCAATGTCAAAATCGTCCTACATCACTGTTTTACCTTTTTTTTTTCAGTTTGTAAACACTGGGTCGGTACTTCTGCAGCAATTTAGGATGATTTTGAAGTTATGGAAGAAAACGAGATGGGAGTTTTTCGACATACCCTAACTGTATTGACCGTATTGAACCGGAAAAACAAACAAAGTTCACGCAGACTTAGACAAGATGAGCATTTGAGGTTAAAAAGTACACAAAACGTCAATTTGTTTTGAAAATGACAGATCGTTTTGCTAGATAAGACCCTTCTTTCTTGGCTGGGATCGTTTAGAGCTATTTGAAGCTGCATTTAAACTGCATTTTGGAAGTTCAAACTTGGGGGCACCATTAAAGTCTACTATATGGAGATAATTCCAGAATTTTTTTCCCTCAAAAAACAATTTCTTATCAACTGAAGAAAGAAAGACATGAACATCTTGGATGACAAGGGGGTGAGTAAACTATCTGTAAATGTTTGTTCTGGAAGTGAACTTCTTAAAAAACGTTCAGTAGACAAAAACCTAATAGCTAAAACAGTTTTGAATGTTGTGAAAATTATGTCATTTAGGACATGTATACAGTATGTACCATTGTAAAGACTGTAAGTCTATCCCTCACAGCATCTTTATCTGCGTTAAATGCAATATGGCGTCTGACTAAGGTTTATGGTTCTTGGGATATCCCTCCTGAAAAAAAAAGGAGTGAACCTTAGATGGTTGGCTGGTCTTAACTGGTTTAAGATGGAATTAGCTGGTTTAGCTGTTCTCCCAGCCTGACTAGGCTGGTTAAGCTTGTTTTAGCTGACCAGATAAACCAGATAAAGAAGTGGCCAGAACCCCTCTAAAATCAGCCTGCTGACCAGCTAAAACCAGCCAACCGTCTTAGGCTGGTTTTAGCTGAATTTCTCAGCAGGGATTCCTCTAATCTGCATCTTTTTTGTTCCACAGAAGATTGAAAGAAAACCAAACAGGTCTGAAAAAGACATGAGGGTGAATAAATAATGACAAGATTTTAATTTTTGGTTGAACTCTCTCTTTGATTGTTTAAATGCCACTTATAGGCTTAAAAAGAAATGCACAAAACATCATGGTGATGTCAGACATAAACTATAAGTACATCCAGTGACTTATCTGAAGAAGCTTCATTCAAAAGTTGGACTTGCATTTCTATAAAAAGGAAAAATGACAATAAATCATTGGAGGCAGGCACTCTTGGTCTGAGGGTCCTACTCTTCACATCTTGTCCAATTAGAGTTGGTACACAAGGGGGTGTGGCCGTCCTCACAGACATCAATACAGAAATCATTTGAGCCCCTCCCAATTACTCTCTGATAGGCTGGCTGGACTTCGCCGACGAACGGCAGCTAATTTATCTCGTGCCCGAGCCGCCCACTGAGCAGGGCCGCCCGTCTGTGATTCAGTCAGACTAGCGTAACGAGACGAGTCCTCCTCTGAACCCAAGCCAACCCAGGACGGCAAGCCCAGAGAATGTGGCAGAGACAATGACAGAGGGGAGGACAGCGGAGACGAGTCACTCCTCTTCTTCTCCAGCTCGTTTTTTTCCTCTTCCATCTCGTCGTTTAGCTGAGGCGGCTCCCAGCCCTCGATCTTGTCGATTTTCCTCGTAGGTGTGATTTGCTTCATGGTCATGCTAATGCTGTCCCACAGACAGTGCGCTTTGTCTTTTTCAGAGTGCGTTTTACTCTTGTCGTCCTCCCAGTTTTTCTTTGCAGACCTGAGACAGAAAGAAAAGCATGATTTATTGTAAAGTGAAAATGTTCTAGCCTAAAAATTTGTATTAACATATTAACACATAAACGTCTTTACTGGCCATTTTAAAAAAATAAATGCAAAATAAATGAACGCAGTGTTGCCAAGTCTGGTTTTCACACAGAATTGGGCTACCTTAACACTGTTGCTGTGATGTCCGTGGGTTTAAGAGACCCCAGTAACGTCATATTTAGCCCCTGGAATGCGAATTTACCAGGAGAACCCCGACAACAGAGTTGCCAGGTTTTCACAACAAAACCCACCCAATTGCTACTCAAAACTAGCCCAAAACTA
>JAHKKF010537370.1:0-15893 GCA_019740295.1 Labeo calbasu
ATTATTATTATTATTTAGTTAGTTATTGAACATTATTGTCTTTTTCATGCTGTTGTTTTAACCATTTTATAAAAGCAATGCAACGTTTAAAGAAATACTTTACATAAGTGAATGAATGAATGAATAAATAAATAAATAGTAATTAATTCCATTAAAGACAAAAACAGATTGTCCAAGCTGATTTTTTCCAAATAATGAAAGTTAATGAAAGCCTTATCTTTTCCAAGGTAAGCTTTTCAGTAATCGAATAAAGACTTCGATATCAGTCTGTTCTTCACACAAAGCTATCATATGGCTTCAGAACGTGATATAAACTACTCTGTTTTGGAGCTTGACAGCCACTTTCATTGAAAGCAAGAATCAGACATTCTGCTAACCTTCTCCTTTTGTATTTCACAGAAGAAAGAAAGCCATACAGCTTTGGACATACATGAGGCTGAACAAATAATGACAGAATATTTCTCTTTTTTTGCAAATGTTCCTTCACCTTCACTCAGTACTCTGGACTCCATCCTGTTTCACATTAATTAAATGTTAAAACATCTTGCGTTAACAGTCGGTTTACAGGCGAGGATTTCCTCACGCAGTGAGTTAAAAAAGAGGTCAAGAGCGTAGCCGTCGGAGTCTGACTGTTTTAAGCACGCAAAGACTCGTTCCATTTACTGGAGGAAGTCAAATGCCGTTTCAGTAGTGTTGCCACTAGTGCATAATCTGAGCTATTTTAGTGCAACCCTCCCACGCACGAGAATCCAAGGCATCCTCTCCCATTTAGTATTCCATGCACGCATTATGTAACGCTCTTTGTAGGAGGGGGATGGGGAGAAACGGATGAAGAGGAAGAGGGAGGAAGACACTCGTCCCGTCGCACGTGGACTGTTGTCACAGGGCTCGCACGTATGCGCGCACGCCACCTCAGTGAGTCACTGACAGAGGCTGTGCCAGCGATTGCCCTCAAGATAAGACAACAGAGCTCCTCTCCTCCCAGAGGAGCCGAGCGCATCCCGTCCGTACACAGAGGTGTCAGAATACGTATGATTTACACCTCCTGCAGGTACGAGCGTGTGTGGGAAGACCGACTGATGGTTATTGAATTCAGAAGCATCTCTTTGTTGGAGGAAAGGTGCAACTGCACAAGTCGTCTTCCCTTGGCTTGCTCTGTGTTCATGCATGAGTGAGCATTCATTAGTTACAACTAATCAGAGCCTGTCGAACTAAATGTGTGCGTGTTTGTTCCCAGAGGAAGGTTTTATTGCTCTCTGGTTGCTCTTTGTATAGTTTTCACGTTGATTTCAGATGTTTCTCTTAAAAAGCTTTGGGAGGATTAAAAATAGACTCAAATGAGACGATAGTTTTCATGCAGTAAGAGTGCAGAGCTATAAAAAAAAAATAAGAGCAGATCAGAATAAGCTGTGATGACTTCAAAAGTCTCCGTTTGATCTCCATTTGGTCTCAGTGCTGTCTAAGAGAAACAGTCGAGATAATAAAGATATCTCATTTGTGTTTTTCTTTTACGCTGGCATATAAAAAATTTAATTGATATGTCTTTTACTAATACATGTCAGTGTTGTCTTGGATGAACATTTGAGGTCTTAAAGAGCATTTCCATGCAGAAAAAAGTCATTTCTCAGATGTTGCTCTTTTGTGGCTGTAGTGGTTTGATGAACTTCTTAGATTGTTACAGTGAAGCATCAGTTTTGTCTCAGATCTCCTAAAGTGCTTTGATTCATTTTACTAATATGTCTCAGTGCTGTCTTTGAACATTTTAGATATATAAGAAACCTCAGTTGTGTTTTCTTTCTTGCAATCTGGTGAAAAGGTTTTGATCAGCCATTTCAACTTTGTTGCTCTAGCTGGAGTTCTCAGTCATGTTTCACTGAAGTATCAACTCAACAAAATTCTGAAGAAGAGATAAAACAGATGCAAAGAATCCATATTTTTCATACAATAGTATAGAGCTTTAAAATGGATGTGAAGAACAGCTCAGATGCAGTTTAGAAGTCTCCATTTAATCTCCATTTAATCTCAGTGCTGTCTAGGAGAAATAAATGAGGTATTAAAGAGACCTCATTTGTGTTTTACTGTCCTACTGATGCATTATTTATGTTACATTGAAATATTAATTTTGTCTCGGATGTGTCTCTTAAAGTGCTTTTTAAAGGAGAAGTCTACTTCCAAAACAAAGATTCACATATAATTTACTCATCCCCTTGTCATCCAAGATGTTAATGTCTTTCTTTCTTCAGTCGTAAAGAAATTATGCTTTTTGAGGAAAACATTTCAGCATTTTTCTCCATATAATGGACTGATATGGTGCCTCGATTTTGAAGTTCCAAAATGCAGTTTAAATGCAGCTTCAAACGATCCCAAATGCGGTTGTAAACAATCCCAGCTGAGGAAGAAGAGTCTTATCTAGCAAAACTAACGGCTATTTTCATAAAAATAAGGGTGTTTGATCTTCTTTGCATGTTCACATTGTAAAGACCGGGTCGGAACTTTTRTAGCGATGTAGGATGATTTTAAAATGATTTTTAAAGTTGAGGGAGAAAATACGATTGGAGTTTTTCGACATACCCTAACTGTCTTGAGGCAGAATACACAGTTCAGGGAGAGAAAGGCAAGACGAGCGTTTGAGAAGTATTTAAATTGTATTTTTTAAATGAAAATAACCGATCGTTTCGCTAGATAAGAGCCTTCTTCCTCGGCAGGGATCGCTTACAACCGCATTTGGGATCGTTTGAAGCCGCATTTAAACTGCATTTTGGAAGTTCAGACTCGGGGCATCATATCAGTCCATTATATGGAGAAAAATGCTGAAATGTTTTCCTCAAAAAACATAATTTCTTTACGACTGAAGAAAGAAAGACATGAACATCTTGGATGACAATGGGATGAGTACATTATATGTGAATCTTTGTTTAGGAAGTGGACTGCTCCTTTAATAATGTCTCAGTGCTGTCTAGGATGACGAACTGAGAAAAAGAGATCGCAGATGTGTATCCTATGCACTGATGAATATGATATTGCTCAAGCATTGCCCTTTTGTTGCTCTAGAGATTTGCTGGAGTTCTCAGTTATGTTTCATAGAAGTATTAACTCCTAAAATTCTGAATGAGCAATAAAACAGATGCAAATTAGTCCATAGTTGACTTACAGAGCTGTAAAATGAATGTGGAGAGCAGTTCAGATCATTTGAGAATGTACTGAGAGACGTGTTTGAGTCATACTGAGATCTCCGAGAAGAGTTTGATGAGATCACCTATATGAAGTGATTTGAGTTCATATTGAGATCCCAATATCCAAAAAAAAGGTCTCTGAAACTCTAGGTGAAACATTTGAGATTACTGGGGTCTTTTTCCTCAGGAGTCTTCATTTGATCTCTGTTTAATCTCAGTGCTGTCTAAGAGAAATAAATGAGGTATTAAAGAGACCTGTAATGTAGAAGGTGTTACGAAGATGTTGCTCTTTTGTGGCGCTAGAGATTTAAAGTTCATAGTTATGTTTCATTGAAGTATTACCTCCTAAAATTCTGAAGGAGCAATGCAAACATGCAAATGAGTCCATAGTTGACTTACAGGTATAAAATGCATGTGGAGAGCAGTTGAGATCATCTGAGAATGTATTGAGACATATTTAAGTTCATATTAAGATATTGATATCTGAGAAGAAATTGTTTGCTTCTGAAGCTCTAAAACAGACACATTTGAGATTATTGGGTTTTTTTTCCCCTTTTTCCTCAGCAAAAATCTCAATTTGTTAATATGTTTCTCCAAAAACGCCTTAATTTTTAAAAATAATATTAGTCTCAGTTCTGTCTCAGGAACAGTCAGGATGTTAAAGAGATCATTGCAATGTTCTTTTGATACTCAGTTGGAGTTAAGTAAGAGTTTAGAGGTATAAAATGAAAGTGGATAGCAGCTCAGATCATGAGAATGTATTGAGATCTTGCTATTTGAGATAAGATTGTTGAGATCTCTTCTGGGGGATCCTGGGATATTTTTCTTAGAAGTCTTCAGCAAATATCTCCATGTGATCTCCATTTAATCTCAATGCTGTCTAGGAGAAATAAATGAGGTATTAAAGAGATCTCATCTGTGTTTTTCTTTCCTACTGGCATAAAAAATAATTAGATAAATAGTATAAATAAATAGTAACTGCTCAGATGTTGCTCTTTTGTGGCTGTAGAGGTGGTTTCATTGAAGTAGATGTTTCTCCTAAAATACAGACACAAGCAAGTCACTAGCTGGCATCCAATAAAAAGAATAGATAGAGCATCTCAGATCATTTGATGAGCAATTTTTGATTATATTTGGGGATCTCTGACTTTTCAGACTTCAGACTGAGCTCTACTTGAAACTCCAAAGGAGACACAAGTGAGTCTTGAAGAAAATCTGAGAAGCTGGAAAGTTCTGCAAAAAAAATCTGCATTTGAGAAACTAAAGAGATTTCATTTGTGATTTTTCTTTCCGTGCATGGGAATAAAAGAGTTATTGAGTAAGATCTGAAGAAATTAACTTCATTTTTCCCCCTCTACCTTTACTCTTTATTGCATCATGAGGGACTTGTTCATCGGAGAGGGGACTTTTTCAGCACAGTAGTCATTTTAATTGAAATCGATTTTGCCTGTGACAAGGCAAAGCAGTGAGAATAAATAGCTCAGTAGCTGAGACGAGATGTGCAGAGCCCCAGATTTCTAATAGTGGCCTGTGTCTGGAGTCAAATTGAAAGCAGGCTGTGATATCCTACAGGGAACAGGGTGTAGATGAGACGGCTCGCTGAGACAACAGGTCATGCACAAGTTTCCCGTTCGCCTCGACATCCAAAACCAACTCGGATGCCTCTACAAATGCACTAGTTGTCACATTTCACCTTCGTCGGTGAACATCTTCCCAGGTCTTTCCTCATATTACAGACTTGCAGTTCCTGTTTTCCTCCAGTTTCGATTTCTCACCTCATCTTTTTTCCACACAGACAAGTGTGGGCATGCAATGCAGATTTCCTTTCTCATGTTGAGGATGTACAGTAACTCTTGTGTATAGGCGTGTGGGAAGACAAGCGCTTGCTCCTTTTCTCTCTATCTGTCTCTTTTCCGACGTGGAAGCAGCAAATAGCAGCATAAAATGGTTGTTCGGCAGCATCGCTGACAGTGTGTCATTGGGAATTGAATGGCCCGCAGTCAGCTTACCTATTAGCGCTCACCTCTAATTGAATTTGCCCAGGCCAATTGAAGCAACAGC
Source organism: Labeo calbasu (assembly GCA_019740295.1). Classification (NCBI taxonomy): domain Eukaryota; kingdom Metazoa; phylum Chordata; class Actinopteri; order Cypriniformes; family Cyprinidae; genus Labeo; species Labeo calbasu. The sequence goes on from JAHKKF010537370.1 coordinate 5,235, forward strand.
TGCGCTTTATTGAGTTGCTTTTGCTGGTGAATGCGTCGATCCCATTTCCATCACATTTGAGGAAAGGAAGCTTGTCGCGATCTGTCTTTCTATTGTATACAATAGGGCTGTGCAGATTGGTTGGTATTCAACCGATAAATCAATTTTGTTGCTGTATTTTTTTCATTTGTTGCTCTTTGTGCCAGGCGGACATCTTTTCAATTTTAATACTACACTACAAACAGCAAACAGAAAGCGCTGATTGTTTTTCCTGGCTTTTTTCAATTGCATTTAAAAGGAATTTGTGTTTCTTCCTCGCTTTTTCTACCAGCATTTGATTAGTTTTGTTGCGTCTGCTTTTGCCTCAGCGTCTTTTTCAGTTTTAAAACTGAGGGTAAATTAAATGCAACAGAGGCGTGTTGAAACACGCGGGTATCATTTAGCTGTCTCCATCTCGTTTACTCATAGGGCACATTAGCATAATCCATCCCACTCTGCATTTATCTAGACATGCTTAGGAAAAAATAACTTTATCAAGCCAAAGAACAAGGGATCACATTGTCAGAGCTGGAAGGTGAAGTAAGTCATTTCTTAAGCGGCACTAAAATGAAATTGCAAAAAATAATGATTGTTTTCAAACAAATTCTCAACATTCGTCCTTGCTGTTCAGACGGTTTCTTGTCTGCTATTGGTCAGCAAATCATGTAGCTCTGCCCTAAACTCATACTATTGGACACTCATCATGTGGCCCCACCCCAAACTCATACAACTGGAAAGTCATCATCTAGCCTCACCCCAGTCTCATAACATTGGACACTCATTCTGTAGCCTCACCTTAAACTCATACTATTGGACACTCTTCATGTGGCCCCGCCCCAAACTCAAACCATTGCACACTCATCATTTGGCCCCACCTCAAACTCATACTATTGGACACTCATCATGTGGCCCCACCTCAAACTTATACTATTGGATACTCATCATGTGGCCCCACCCACAATTGGACAGTCATCATCTAGCCACGCCCAAACTCATAACATTGGACACTCATCATGTGGCCCCACCTTAAACTCATACTACTGGACACTCATCATGTGGCCCCACCCAAAACTCATACCATTGGACACTCGCCATGTACTGCCCTGCTAGAAAATCCACCTTTAACTAGTTTCTAATTAATGATTTGTTGTTTTTTATTCATTTACAGCTTCATAACAAGATTATTTAAAATTCCAGTTCAACTGGTCAATGGGCTACCAGTCTGTGTTCTTGTTGTTAACTAAAGCTAAAACTATCAAAAATGATTTTAACTGAAATAAAGCCAAAATAAAATAATAATTAGATGAACACCTTAAAAAAACACAGAACTTAAAAATGAGAAGGATTACCTTGGCAAATAACTGAAAAATACAATAAGTTTAAGTATTAAAACTACAAAATCTAAGAAAAAAAATATAAATATGTTAGAATGACATTGAATGAACAAAAATGGAATGAACAAAATTGACAAAAGCACATAAAATGACAAAATTATTAAAACTTACACCTCAAGGTTGGACCTATACATCATATTGAAAACATGTTTGACCAGCTTGAACAGATAAAACCTGGTTTTTCCATGAGCATGTTGGAACAGTTTTTGATTTTAGGTCTTTGGTGCAACATAAATACCAATCTTGGTGAAGATACCATTTATGAACTGTGACATCAGTAACATGTGTGGGATAAATCGTTCCTTCAGGACCCAGTAAGAGGCTTTAGCATTGGTGCTTCTATTGATTGGGCTTTTCGGGTAGTTCTTGTGATGCTCTTGACAGTCTTGCTTTGTAATCCTGTTGGACAAATATGCTTGGCTGTGAAATTAGATTAAGACTCTGGTGTGTTTCACATGGGCACGTCGGATGAGCGGTCGCCAACATCTGCCTGAGATTGTCTCAGCGGATGATTTCTCAGAACTGTAGCTGTGCTGTGACATGAAGGGCAGAGGCAATTTAGCCTTCTTTGTATAGCCTGAGTGCTAATGCATGTCATTAAAATGCAATATTTTCCAGAAAGCCAGAGCTTCGCTCAGCAAGCACTTCTCGTCTGCTCTGTTATTTAAGACAGTCTTGGCAGAATTTGTTGAGGTGTTTTACATTTATTTTATTTCTATTTTCCTAGTGCATCAATACTAAGCAGTCTGGGTTGCTTTTCTAGGGTTTCTAGGGGTGATTTTCTTCCTGTTGCTAGGGTTTTCTTGGTAGTTGCTAGGTGGTAACTTATTTTTTTTAAACAAATTACAGATATCCTTGTGATGTACATGTTACTAAAATCTATGAAATATTGTTTGGGTTGCATGCACCAATATTTTAATTATGGCCAATACAGATATACTGATAATTATTTTCATGTAGTTTACCCAAAAAGTAATTCACCATTTTTAGGGTAAACTATCCCTTCAAAGAGATTTTTATGTACTTAAAGGGTTAAATCTTTGACATAATCAATCAATATCTCTTTATGTTAGTAGATGATGATCTAAATATTTAAAGGGGTCATCGGATGCTAAGTTCACTTTTACATGTTGTTTGAACATTAATGTGTGTTGACAGTGTATGTACAAATCTACTCTATAATGATAAAAATACATGCAGTGGTTTTTATTTAATCTGTAAAAACAATATTCCCATTTTCAAATCAAGCCATTCTCAAATGCCACACCCACAGAGGCCACTCCCACGATAGTTGATTGACATGAGCATTTTACTTCAGATCAGTAGTAACAATCAGCCCTCTTTGTTTCGATGCCAGAGCAGGGATGTAAGTTGGACAAGAATATCTCTGATTGAGCGATTGAGGTGTTGTGTTGCTGGATGTAATAATGAACGTAGTGGTCGTCATTTACTCCCGACATCTGAGAAGCTGAAGATGCAGTAGATTACGTTTGTTTGTGAAGGGAATGCGCCTCCCGATCTACATATATCCGTCTATGCGCGAATCATTCGTGATCCAGCTTCACTTACAGCAGAAGTGAGTATAAGTTTTTTTTATGAATCTTTGTGATCGTCTTTCCTAATAATGTGCTAGTTAGCAAGTTTAGCGGCTAAACACGGCTAAATGCGGCTAAAGTAAACAGGCTCGTCGCTCCACAGAGAGAAGAGAGGGGCGGGGCGAGCAGAGCTCATTTGCATTTAAAGCAGCCTCGACCAGAATGAGATGATTTTTGAAGAGCTGATTTTAGCAAGGTAAAAAGGGTGTTGTTTTACACTATCATTGAGAATTTTTAACCAAAGTATATTATAAAGTTTTCATTAAGACCCTAAAGAATCATTTTTAAAAAAAACATAAAAAAAAAAAAAAAAGTTGAAACAATTCTGTATTTATTATGCATAAATGGAATCCCTATTTATGATCTAGAAACCATTCTCTAGTTCTTTTAGCATTTATCATTGATCAAAATTATTTCTTTGGCTCTCATTACAGTAGATTGTGGTTATAAAGTCAGAGGAGAACACAATGTTGCTGAGATACTGACAAATATTCATTGGAGCATGAAACAAGTGATATACGCAGAAGCCATCGCTGCAGAGTTCTGTGCTTGGTATGTGTGCTTGTAAATGTGAGTCATTATTAATCAAGCGCTTGTTATGTGGCGGACACTTCTATGTGACTCTTAAATATTAAATTCATTCTCATTCCCGACACCAGGGTGTTGTATGTTGTAATGTGTGTCCGACTCACTATTGAACACGTCTGTGCAGTAAAGCTGTTCTGGTGTTTATAGGTTCTTGTGATAATGGATCTCTCTCTCTCTCTCTCTCTCTCTCCCTCTCTCTTTCTCGGTGATTGATGTTTGTTCTGACTATAGAGGGCACTGCAGACAAATACTGCTCTCTCCACTAAGGAGGATTGGGCTTTTTGGATTTGAGGAAAGCTTGGATACCTTTAGATCTCCTGCGAATGAAGTGGCATTGCATTTATGGCCCAAGTCTGGAAAGTCATTGAATGACATTCAAATGTTCAGTTTTTCTCATCTCAGCCTAATTGTACTTGCTTTTTAATATTTTCGACCTTTTGCTGCTTTCTGACAGGGATAGTAAAGTTATCATAGCATATAAGGGGAAAGTGGGGGCTGAGAAGTATCGTAAGCTAAATTCTACACATTGTTTCCCTCATTAAATATGCAGTTTCACTTTGGACATAGACTACTATTCAAAGGTTTTGCATCAGTAAGATTTTTTTGAAAGAAATTAATACCTCAATTCAATGGTAAAACATTATCAAAAGTGACAGTAAGACCATTTATAATGCTACAGAAGATTTCTGTTTCAAATAAATGCTGTTCTTTTGAACTTTCTAATCATCTTTGAATCCTGAAAAATTAAATCTATCAAAGTTCCGACAAATTATAAAGCAGCACAACTGTTTTCAACATTGATAATAATCAGAAATGTTGGTTGAGCAGCAAATCAGCATATTAGAATGATTTCAGAATGATCATGTGACACTGAAGACTGGAGTAATGATGCTGAAAATTCAGATTTGATCACAGAAATAAATTACATTTACAATATATTTACATAGAACACAGTTATTAAAATATTCCACAATATCACTTTTATTGATCAAATAAATGCAGCTTTAAATGCACCTATTATTAACATATTGGCTGTTTATTAGTATTTCTAAAGCACATATTCTGCATGACCATATTCTACATCCCTAATCCTACCCAATACCTGAGCTTAACAAATACCTTACTAACTATTAATTAAGGATTTTATTGAGGCCAAAGCCATAGTTAATGGTTTGTTAATAGCGAGAACTGGACCTTAAAATAAAGTGTGACCAAACATTTGATCAGTAGTGTCACTTTCAAAAAATAAAATGGGTTGCAAAGGTCATTTCATGTTGACATTAATCAAAATCGTGAAGGTGCAAGAACTGTAAAGTCCTTTTGCATTGCAGCAGTCTTGCATTCAAAAGCACTTCCGTTTCTATTTCTATATTATTCACATTAAAACAGGACATCCAGGTGAATGGGAACAGTCTGGATCCTGCAGTTGAATATGCTGGTTTGCTGTCTGATGACCTGTGCGTATGTGTGTGTGTGTGTGTGTCTGATAAGGGCTGGTGTCAGTGGAGTGGAAGAGGCCGGTCTGGCGGTTCTGAACGCAACAGAGTGTAAAAGAACAGCATGTTGTTTCTCCGAATGGACGGAGAGAGCAGACAGAGAGAAAGTCCAGGTACAAGGGAAGAGAACACTGATAAGACGCTACGGCAGCATTTCAGTGGTTTTACAAAGACACGTACACTTAAGTCGATTGCAAATACAAATAGGATTACTTAATGCATGAGTCAATTATGCATGGCATATTCGTTTACATTACCAAAAAGTGTTAGTGGTTGCTATATGGTATTCTAGGTGGTTGTTAGGGTTGTTTTTGGTTGATTCTAGGGTGGTTGTTTGCTGGCTGAAGTCCCGAGAGACCATCCAGAGCTCTTCATGATCTGTAGATTTGGCTCAGATGCCTTTCAAATGAATGTTAGTGTTTTTTTAGCAGTACTAAAGTGATTTTTTTTTTAGTTTTAGTTTTAGGCCTTATGTTGTAAAATTAGACATATGTTACTCAGAAAAGTTCAGAAAGCCATTTTCTATACTTTTGAAACAGGGAGTATTTTAGTTTACTATTATTAGTAGTAGTAGGTTTTTTTTCCATCAATCCAAATAATAATAGTAATAATAATACTTTTTTTTTGCCATTTTTAGCATTAAGTTAATAATTTTTTTAATTATCATTGTTGTTATTATTTGGCATTTTTTAAATAAAACTAATAAAAATACAATTAATACTACAAATAATTATTACTAGCAATATTACTAAGTGAAAAATGATTTTTTGCTTGTAATTATTATTATTATTACTAATTGCTATATAAACTATTAAAAAACTATTAATAAAAACTACTTATAATATTACCAATATTATTTTTGATAATCAGTCAGTTTTTTTCCTAATATTAAAAAATGGACTAACAATAACATAATAATAATTCAATATTTTTCAATAAAGAAGCTGACAGAAAATGGTCAGTAAGCAATTTATAGCATTAGGTCTAAAAATAATTGTGGTGTTATTATTTTTTTATTATTAGTAATAACAAAATTAGTATTTCTTTTTCTGCTGCTGATGATGATTATTAGTCTTTTTTTTTTCATTAAGCCAAAAAAATATATATATATATATTTTTTTTTACAATTTAAAAATTTGACAGCGTTACACAGAAAATGCATTTTTCAATACTGTTGAAACAGTGAGTATTTGAACGTTTATGTATTGGCCGTAAATGTTGTGGATTGAGCTCAACATGTGTCTATTGCAGGTGAACAACCTTACATTGCACCCTCATACATGCATGAAGCACATGAGGCGTGAAATTCGATGTGAATGTACGTCCCGCAGGGGAAAGTTCATCAGCGGGGAGACAAGAATGTGTCAAAAACGCTGGATCTAGAGTCCATCTAGAGGTTCCTCACCGCTCAAGATGTTTGGTCAGACCTGTGGTGTGAAAAAGAGAGAAACCGATAGGGCGACAGATAGAAAGAGGACTAAACTAAGAAGGCTCCAAATGGAAAGGAGGATGTCAAAAAAAGAGAAGCGTCTTCTTAGAAGCCTGCTGCTCACTATATTGGAGAGGAGTGCTGTTGCCAGGGCAACCAGTGGGACCCGCGATTGGTATTTGGAGCAGCGCTCCAGTGGAATCGCTACAGAGGATTTGATGTTCGGCACACATCTGGCCTCAACAAATACCTTGCATCTCTTTTCCTCTTTTCCTGATACACTGCCTGCGTCTTCATTACAGCCTACACCATCCCCTTACCGTCAAACACCCCCGGGGGACGGCGGCCAATCTGCTTTTATTGCCTGGCTCTTGTTCCGCGTGAGCCGCAGGCTGTCGTTTAGCGCGTGTATCAGATGCTCTGGGTGTCTTCCCTTCTGCATCTTCACCTTCAGTACTGTAGCGATCGTCACTCCAGTGTCATGCTTATATGTGCAATTCTTACGCAGTGTCTAGCGCTGCATTAACACCATCAGACTAGATTTTGGCACAGATCTGATGTTTGTCTCGTCTGTTTACATTAATGATAACACTGACCAGTGAGTTTGATTCTGGGCTTCAAAAATGGGCTTAAAAAAAAAGAAAAAGAAAAAAAGAAAGAAAGAAAGAAAGCAATGTACTACTACTACTACTTATAATAATAATAATAATAATTTATTATTCATTTGTATTATTATTATTATTATTATTTATTTTTATAATAATAATAATAGTACTGCTACAAATACAAAGATTATTTTTTGTTTATTATTTATTATTACTACTTGTCATTTTTTCATTGCTTTTACTACTACTACTAATAATAATAATAATGTTTTCCATTAAAAAGTTGATTATTCATCATTTTTTAGCATTAAGTCTCATAATAATAGTTCAAACCATAATTATTGTATTAGTAGTAGTAGAATTAGTCATTCTATTAGTCATTTTTATAATCATAAAATAATACTACTACTATTAAAATTTGAATCATTTTATTATTATTATTATTATTATTATTATTATTATTATTATTATTATTATTATTATCATGATTAGTCTTTTTTCCTTGAATAATTTAATTATTCACCATTTTTATAACTAGTATTATTATTATTATCAGACATTTGTTACAATAAAAATACTAATAATATTGGTAATAACTGTTAGAATGATTTAAAAATATTATTAATAATACTCATTTATTAAAGGATTAATCATTATCAATAATAATAATTATTGTTATTATATCAGTCATTTGATAAAATAAAAATAATGCTAATAATATTGCAGATAACTGTTTGAATGATTTTTAAAAACTATTAGTATTAATAGTAATTTATTACAAAATTATTATTATTATTATTATCATGATTAGTCTTTTTTCCTTGAATAATTTAATTTTTCACCATTTTATAACTATTTTATTATTATTATTATTATTATTATCAGTCATTTGTTAAAATAAAAATAATAATATTGATAATAACTTTTAGAATGATTTAAAAATAGTATTAAAATGCTAATTTATTAAAAGATTAATTATTAGTATCAATAATAATAATAAATATTATTATTATTATTATCAGTCATTTGTTAAAATAAAAATAATGCTGATAATATTGCAGATAACTGTTAGAATGATTATTAAAAAATTATTATTATTATTATTATTATTATTATTATTATTATTGGATAATATAAATAATAAGAAGAAAGAAAAAAGTTAGATTGGACCAATTTTAGTGTTGTTTAAGTTTAATAATAATAATTATAATAGTTATTATAATTAAATCATTATATAATAGTTCTAGTAATTATTGTAGTTATTGTAGCCAAATTGTTGTAGTAGTGTTTGATGTGTGATAGGCTGCAACATTTCTAAAAATAAATACATGCAATATTCATCACTTTCAGTCTTATTACTTATTTACCAGTGATGTTACTTGTGTGTGGTTTAGTCGTGTCACTCAACTGCAGTGTAGTGTGTTTGATAACTTGTCCGAAAACAGTCATTAGTTTTGTTTGCTTAGGCTTGCATTTTTTAATGTCTGTAAGAGATAAAAGAGAGACATTTGCCCAGAATCTGTACACTAGATGCATTGTGTACAAGGCAAAAAAACTGCTTACATCGCTTATGTTTAGACGTCTGTGAGAGAACGAGATGCAGCGGGCTCAGACGCATCCATGCTGCGATGCCCAACCACAACCACAGCCGCAGGCACAGGAAGACAGAACATGCAAATGTGGATCCTTGTTTTTATTCCAGCCCTTTAAAAAGAATACTAAACTACAGCATCTGGTGCACTTTTACATGCTATTTATCCAGATCTGCAGTGGCAGCTCACTGTTCGTTACATATTTCTTTCTTTTACTGAAAAATTAAGCCAGTTGTTCAACACTTGGACCGCTACCCTCTGTTTTTCTTCTTTTTGAGTACTTTTATACTATTTCTTCCATTTTAAAGGCTGATATTTAAATCTAAATAGTGTTGGTTTAAAGCCAAGACAACGTGACTTTATTTATTTATTTATTTAAGACATCTCAGTATAATGATAGATAGCACAATGGCTTTTTTACATTTTTTACACATATATTTAATTAATTTGATAATTCTGCAATAATTAAATTAATTGTTTATGATTTAAATAGTATTATTTAAATAAATGAGGTATCTGCTATGCCAGTTACATTCATATATAAAATAATAGACATGCAACATTTTCATAAAATCCATTTTTCATTGTAACTTTGAAATAAATAATTAAGCCTTAAATTATAATCAGTTTTTTCAGAAGTGATTGCATTTTTTGTTTGTGCATTTCACAGATTCTGGACAATACTTTATTGCAATACACCAAATGTGATTGTCAAGTGCTTTAGCATGAAGGCGTTTCAGTCTTTTGAACGGGTTGTTCAAGTAGAGTAGAATGTCTCAAAGCCCCTTCAGACGTCACATCCTGGTGCTTTTAAAGCCGTCTCAACTCCTGCAAGCTCTCTGAGTCACTCAATTCACAATATTTCTGAATATAATAGTCTCAAATTATCAGATCATTGACAGCTCAATCACTAAAGGATCATAAAGCCATCCTAAATGGCATTATGAACATTCACTCAGATTAATGCTGCAATTTTCCATATGCTGCTCTTTTTATTGCTGTTATAATACTAAAAAGATCTTTTCAATTTCTGCAGAAAATCAGGGTGGTGTTTGATTGTGCAAAAGTCAGTAATGTGGGTGGTTACCAGGGTGGTTGCTATACAGATGCTAAGCCCACTAGGCACACATATATCTTTACGATGTCTGTTGAGGAACACGTCATTTGAACAGCATTGCATTGCTGTGCGTGTAAAAACTGACGAGGTTTGCTGTGTAGTTGCTAGGGTACACTAGATGGTTGCTAGGGTTGTTTTGGGTGGTTGTTAGGGTGTTTATTTGTGATCTCAAGTCAAAATATAATAATATTTTAATATTTATTTTTTTTATGGGACTATTTTAGTCCCCAACTAATACTTACTTTTTTCCTATTTTTTCTTTTTATTTAATGTAATCAGTATCTGTATTTAAAAAGCATATGTTTTCCTTTACTGGTCTTTAATTAACCTTGTATCTTGACGAAATAACTTTTTATGTAAGCAACATATGAACTGGTTTATTTCTCCCTGTCTGTTGTCTTTTGAAATCACCATATGGCAAATGGATATATTAATATCATTTTTTATTCAATGCCAATTTTCAGGTGCCAGATGGTATTTATTATTTTAGGCACCACATTTATTTTATTTTATTTTATTTATTTTTTTTCAGTTACTTTTAAATTTACTTTTATTAAATATTTTATTTTATTTTAAATGTTAGTTTAGTTTAGCATAGTTCGGTTTTCAGAAGGTATTTATTATTTTAGGCCACAACTGATGCCTAAAATATTTTATTTTATTTTAATCAGTTTATTTTAGTTTAGTTTAGTTTAGTTTAAGTGCATTTATCATTTTAGGCCCACAACTGATGCTGTAAATATTTTATTTTATTTTATTTTATTTTATTTTATTTTATTTTATTTTATTTTATTTTATTTTATTTTATTTTATTTTATTTTATTT
>JAHKKF010537371.1:2756-29264 GCA_019740295.1 Labeo calbasu
TTCACATCTAGCCTTCTCACTTTGGCAAGAGATCTTCAACCAAAACAGGACAAAGAAAGAGAATTATTGCACTCTGCTACAAAGAAACAGCAATTGTTTCTTGGCTTTAAAAAAAGAAAAAGAAAAAAAATGACAGACATGGAAAAAGCTTGAGTGGCTCAGGTGATCATGGGTATTTTTGTACAGTAAAGCTCAAACTTCCTACTACAATAAAACCGTTATATTCACTTCACTACCATTTGATGATTAGCTGCTGCCTCACAGGAAGTGACGTCGCAGCCTCTCTCTCAGAACAGAGCAGCAGTGGGAAAGATGGAACATGAAAATTGAGGAATGTGAAAGTAAAAATGCAGATTTTTCAAGTTCTGGTTTGTGAAAGAAATAAAAGCGATACAGGAAACACCTGTGAACGAAGGACTGGAGTGAATGAGGGAAGAACTCGCAGCTCGCGAAAGGCTCGCGGTTTCAATTACGCGAATCACGGGACATTCCAAAGACCGCACACACCTGCTCTCTCCCAGTGTCCTGGATGCTGATTGATGGGCGATTCATTCAGGAGTGTCGGAAAAATGAATTAGCATTCTTTTCTTGTTCTTTTGATGCATTTCAGTATGTCTGTCCGTCTCTCTGGCTGTGGGCAGGGTCAGAGGTTTAAGGCCAGGGGTGAGAGTCACACGGAGGAGGCGGAGCTAGGCATGCCATGCAGGGTGGTGCCGCTGGGGGTGCCACTGATGGCATTGAAAATATGCAGCGAATCAGAAAGAGAGCTCTTGGTTCCGCCCTCCACTGCAGAGATCTGATGAAGGGAAAAACACAAGGTGAGGAAGAACAAATCAAACTGACACTTGAACTGTATTGTCTTATTTTAAAAATATGATGAATTTAATACATTATTACCATCCGATCTACAGAGGCCAGCACAAAAAGAGAGAGAACGGGTGTCATGAATATTAAACATGAATCAAACATTCACAGTAACCTAGTCATGTAAATACACTGTCGGCCAAAAATTCTGAATATTTTGAAATACTTTTTAAGATTTTTAAATGAAAGAAGTCTCCGTATGTTCCGAGGCTACATTTATTTAATAAAAAATACATTAACAACTGTAATATTGTGAAATATTATTATAATTTAAAATATTTTTTTTATTTGAATATATTTTAAAATGTAATTTACTTCTTTAATGGCAAAGCTGAATTTTCAGTCTTCATTGCCACAAACTAATATGCTGATTTTCTAGTCAAGAATAATTTCTTAAAATTTAGCAATTCTTTTTTTAAGCCATGATACATTTTAGCTTAGGATTCTTTGATTAATAGAAGGTTTAAATGCAAAGCATTTAATTGAAACATAATTTTGCAATATTATAAATGCCTTTACTGTCACTTTTTAATAAAATAATCCTTCTTTCATCTTTAGATTTTCACCAAAAGTAGGATGTTCAATAGATAAGAAACATGTTTTTATATAATATATTTACTGTTAGGTTGCAGCTAATAATAAATAAAATAAAATAAAATAAAATAAAATTCAAGCGGCATGAAAATTGGTTACCAGGTAAAAAAATTAAATGTCACAATGGCACTTGAATTTAAATGCATTGAATTAAAATGATTCTAATATGCTGATTTGGTACTCAACAATTTATTTAACAGTTGAAAACAGTTTTTACTCTTTAATATTTTTATGGAGATTGTGACACTACCATTTTAAAGTTAAAAAAAAATTAATAGAAATTAATACCTTTATTCAGCAAGGATGCATTAAACTGTTTAATTAAAAGTCACAAGAGATATTTCTAATATATATATATATATATATAAAATAAAATAAACACTGTAAAATGCAAATAAATGCTGTTCAATTAGCTATTCATCAAAGAATCCTGAGAAAAAAATCCACAAAAATATTGACTGTTAACCAGAAAAACTCTTTTTGACATTGGTAATAATAAGAACCATTAATAATAATTAAGCACCAAATCAGCATATTAAAACTGAAAGATCATGTGACTGCAGTAATGGCTGCAGAAAATTTAGCTTTTCTCAACAGGAATAAATCACATTTTAGAAATTGTTTAAATTTAAAAAAAGTTTTTTTTAAATTTGTAATAATATTTAACAAAATCACAGTTTTTACTGTAGTTCTGATTCAGTAAAACCAGCCTTGGTGAAACTTCTTTAAAAAATCACAGTTATTCAAATCTTTTGGCTGTTAGTGTGTTTCTACTGGCGTAGGAGAGACAAGATTTACAATGTGCAACAGTGTAGGGTTACCTGTTCATGCATGATGTGTGAAAGCTCTCTGGCCAGGTCTTTGTAACTGGCTTTCATCTCGTCATGATATTCCTGTTGGTCCTCTTTGATCAGCCTTTCATTCACAGCTAGAGCCTGTCCACATGCCTCGACAAACTGCCTGCATACACAAACACCATATACACACACAGAATAAGAAATCCAGGCACTTGTGTAAAGATTTTGGAAGGCATTTCAAATGGTGTTTATATACCTGAAGACCTCTTTAAGCTGTTTGACTTTGTTATCTGGGTACTTTTTGGCGCAGGCGTCATCAAGGAAAGCTCTGGCATATGCAAGTGGCCCAGCATTGACCTGAAGAGAAAGAAGTATTTAGGAAAGTCATTTTGAGATCAGCTTAAATCTGAGTGTGTGAGTGTCAATGGTAAAGTGTATTTGTGGGAAGGTTTGCTCAGTGTTGCCAAGTCTGTGGTTTTCCCACGGAATTGGGCTACTTTAACACTGTCGCCACGGGTTGAATCGACCCCAATATTGTAATATTCAGCCCCTGGAATGCTAATTTTACCAGGGGAAGCCCACCAAAAAAATGTGTATTTGGAAACGCGATTGGGCTAGTTTTGAGTAGCAATTGGGTGGGCTTTGTTGTGAAAACCTGGCAATCCTGGGTTTGCTGTTGTTGCAGGAATTAAATGGCTGAAAATGTCTCCATAAAAAACTGAAAATGTAAAATCCATTCAAAATTGCCCTACAAGGAAGAAAGGAAACTACATAATGTTAATTCTTAACATGCCAAACTTAAGGTGAATCTGTGTGTGTGAATCAGTTGCTTCAATTTCAATACCTAGTGTGGGACCTTGTTGTCTGACAGTGATTTTATTGTTAGATTTCACCCAGCTGTTGCATTACTGTTGCACAACTAGCTATAAATACAGTTTATACCATTTGAAAGTTTGGGGTCTATAAGATTTATTTTTTTTTTTTTTACATTTTTGAAAGTATGTTCTGTTATGTTCACCAAAGGTTGAATATAACATTTGATTGAAATAGTAATGTTTTTACAATAAAAAACAGCAGTTATTTTAAAATTTAATTTATTCCTCTAATGGGAAAGTTGAATTTTCAGCCCTTACTCCAGTCTTTAGTGTCACATGATCTTTCAAAAAAATCACACTAATATGCTGATTGACTTCAAGAATTATTTCTTATTATTCAGCAATTATTTTTTGAAACCATGATACATTTTATCTCAGGATTCTATGATTAATAAAAAGTTCAAATGCATAGCATTTACTAAAAAACAGCTTTTTTTGTTTTTTTGCTACTATTTATTAAAATAAAGCATCCTTACTAAATAAAAGTATTCTTTCTTTTTTTATTTAATTCTTTTTATTTTTACCAAAAATAAGATGTTCAATAGATAAGCAACATGCTTTTATAAAATATTTCAACTGTTAGATTGCAGCTAATAAAATAAAATAAAACAAACAAAATAAATAAATAAATAAAATAGAATAAATAAAATAGAATAAATAAAATAAAGTTTCGAATAAACTTATCCATTTTGACTTTTTTTTTACCTGGTAAAAAAATAAAATGTCACCATGGATAAGTTTTTCATGCCATTTCAATTTAATAATTTAATTTCATTTAAAATTTTGTTGTTTATGTTTATGTCTTTCTTTCTTCAGTCATAAAGAAACTGTGTTTTTTGAGGAAAACATTTATGGATTTTTCTCCATATATTGGACTGCTATGGTGCACCGAGTTTGAACTTCCAAAATGCAGTTTAAATGCGGCTTCAAACGATCCCAAATGCGGTTTTAAAGGATCCCATCCAAGGAAGAAGAGTTTTATCTAGTGATACGATCGGTTATTTACATAAAAAAATACAATTTAAATACTTTTTAATCTCAAATGTCTTGCCTTTCTCTCCATGAACTCTGTGTATTCTGACTCAAAACAGTTAGGGTATGTCGAAAAACTCCAATCGTATTTTCTCCCTCAACTTCAAAAATCATTACAAAATCATCCTACATCGCTGCAGAAGTACCGACCCAGTCTTTGCAAAGTGAACATGCAAAGATCAAACATCCTTAAAAAAAAGTAAAACATCGATATAGGACGATTTTGAATTTGAGGGAGAACGTGAGATGGGAGTTTGTCGACATACTCTAACTGCCATGAATCGGGGAAAAAGGTCCAGGCAGAGTAAGACAAGACGAGTGTTTGACATTAAAAAGTACATAAATTATATTATTTTTATGAAAATAACTGATCGTTTCACTAGATAAGATCCTTCTTCATCGTTTACAACTGCAATTAGGATCTTTTAAAGCCTCATTTAAACTGCATTTTGGAAGTTCAGACTCGGGGCACCATATCAGTCTATTATTCGGAGAAAAATGCCTAAATATTTTCCTGAAAAAACATAATTTTTTCTTGGATGACAAGGAACTGGACTTCTCCTTTAACATATTATATAAAACGTGTTGCTTATCGGATTTGCTTATTGAATTTTTTTTTAATTTTTATTCTAAAATATATATATTATATATAATATATTGCCTTAAGTGACACTGCAGTATTGACAGCAAAATAACAGGATTAATGATGCCAACTTCATCAAATGAGAAACAAATTCAAATGCTAAGTCACTGTAAGTCAGCTGTAGCAAGACAATGACAGCTATTCAGCTCAATTACGATTGGTAACGATTCAATTGCATGCAATGACTGCACAAAGTTCAATCAAGTTTAGATTAGCTATGGGCAGCTCTACTAAAGACAGTAAAAAACATTGGGTAATAATGGGTAAAATATTAATTTAAATGGTGCATTTTAATCAAAATAAACTTTGCTACTAATAATTTTTAGTTCTGAATTAAATAACTTTTTAATTGACATTTCTCACAAATTTCTTATGACATGTTTTCAATGTAATGTTTCGTTAAATTCACTGCAATGCATTCTGGGATCAAATGGGATGGTGCTTTTGGACCAGGCCAAAGATGTGTGTTCCTATGTATCGAACACACACACACACATACCTGTACACTAATGCTTCCCTGCAGCTTAAGTTGCAGGCGGATCATGTCGACCTCGCTGGTTGCACAGAGGGCTCTGAGTTCAGCCACCTTCCCGCTCATCTCATCTATAGCCACCTCAATAGGGCTCAGGTCTGTGTGGTGCTGATACATCACTGCTATGCGCTTCTTTACATATGGGAAACAGTGTGTAGCTGAAACAGATTGATTGGAGAAAAAAAAGAGTAAATAAACATTCAACTTTGAGCCTAGAAAAACAAACACATTAAGGTCTCAGCTGAAATCTACTCATGTTTGTGCAGTAATCAAAATTTATGTTCCATGCGGATGGCACAACTTAAAACTGTGAAAGGTGATTTATTTAGAACACACTCTCTAAGAAGGTCATTCTGCCTCAATGGCCAGATAAGATCTGAAAATTAATCAGAAGATAAAGTTCATAGTTCAACTTTGAGATTTCCTAGTTGCTTTTATAACACTTAATTACACTTAACTTGAGATTAATTGTGCAGCACAACTGCAGGCCAGAGCTCAAGATCAAGGTGTACGGTGTTAATATAGAATGAACAGACTAATATAATCATTAAAAATTAGCGTACAAAATGGCTTGGTGAATACTATGCTGCTTGAAAGTTTGTGAATTTTCTATATTTCTGCATAAAAATATGACCAAAAAGTTCATCAGATTTTCACACAAGTTTTGAAAATTGACAATGAGAACCCAATTAAACAAATGAGATGAAAATATATACTTTGTCATTTATTTATTATGAGAAATGATCCAGCGTTAAATATTTGTGAGTTGCAAAAGTATGTGAATCTCTAGGATTAGCAGTTAATTTGAAGGTGAAATTAGAGTCTATCTGTTCAGACGTGTTTTCAGTCAATAGGATGACGATTAGTTTTCAGTTTATGCCCTGTTTTATTTAAAGAACATGGATCTAATAAAGTCTGATCATGTTTGTGAAAGTGAATCATGGCACAAACAAAGGAGATCTCTGAGGACCTCAGAAAAAGAGTTGTTGTTGCTCATCAGGCTGGAAAAGGTTACAAAACCATCTCTAAAGAGTTTGGACAAATCCACAGTCAGACAGATTGTGAACAAATGAAGGAAATTCTAAACCACACTTACTCTCCCAAGAAGTGGTCGACCAACAAAGATCACTCCAAAGCAAGATGTATAATAGCTTCTGAGGTTGCAAAGAACCCCAGGATAACGTCTAAGTAACTAAAGGCCTTTCTCACATTGGTTAATGTTGAAGTTCATGAGTCCAGCATCAGGAGAACAATGAACAACCATGGTGTGCATGGCACGGTTGCAAGGAGAAAGCCGCAACTCTCCAAAAAACACTGCTTGATAAAGACCATGTGAACAAGTCAGAAGGCTATTGGAGAAATGTTTTGTGGACGGATGAGACTAAAATATAATTTCTGGTTTAAATCAAAATTGTTATGTTTGGAGAAAGAAAAACACATTATACCAGCAAATTCTAAAGGAAAATGTCAGGACAAGACAACGACCCCAAGCGCACAAGTCATTCTACCAAAAAATGGTTAAAGAACAAAGGTAAAGTTTTGGAATGGCAGAGTCAATGTCTGGACCCTAATCCAATTAAAATGTTGCGGAAGGACCTGAAGCAAGCAGCTCTTAGGAGGAAACCCACCAACATTACAGGGTTCAAGTGTTCCTGTACTAAAGAATGGGCTAAAATTCCTACAAGTCGTTGTGCAGGACTGATTAGCAGTTACAAAAAAACATTACCTGCAGTTATTGCTTCAAAAAGGGGTCACAACAGATACTGAAAGCAAAGATTCACATACTTTCGCAAATATTTAACACTGGATCATTTTTCTCAATAACTAAATGACAAAGTATATATTTTTGTCTTGTTTGTTTGATTGGATTCTCTTTGTCCACTTTAAGGACTTGTGTGAAAATCTGATGATGTTTTATATTATATTTATGCAGAAATATAGAAAATTCTAAAGGGTTCACAAACTTTCAAGCAGCACTGTATATTACACTGTATTTAAATCAATGATGTGGATATGTTCATTAAATCTTTTTCTCGCTCTACAGGTGCTAATTACAATAAGCCAATGATTTAACAAAGGTTACAGTTCGGGCTGAGGATATGGCAAATGTTTCCAGAACATTTGACTGAATCTCGATTTCTTTTTTCCTTTTTACGTTTTTTAACTAGTCAACTTGAAAATGTAACTACAACATGATTCAAATGATTTTTTTTTATTATTAACCTTCTAGTTAAAGAGAATTCTATTTCAAGTGCACCACACATGACGTTGGCAACATGATGTAAATGTTAAACAAATCACTTTGTGTCTTATACATATTGTATGTTAAGAAATAATACGAGGAAAAAGCTTTTTAAAAATCTCAAAAGTCAAAGTAATTCAAATTCAAAATGACTGAAGGTATAACACCAGTAGTCAATTATTAACTATAAATGTTCTGTAAAAACAATGAACAGCAGCTTTCAGCCTGTCACCATAACGCAAACATGAAATATGAGAATGGTTTTGAGAATGGAGAATGGCTCGGACTGCCAAAAGGATTATTGGTGCTCCCCTGCCCACCCTTCAAGAACTGTATTCATCCAGAGTGAGGAAGAGAGCTCAGAAAATCACTCTGGATCCCTCCAAGTCCAAGTCATCCCCTCTTTGAACTTTTACCATCTGGCCAGCACTACAGAGCCCCAAACATCAGGACAACCAGGCACAAGAACAGTTTTTTCCCCCAGGCAATCCAACTTATGAACAGTTAAATGTTCCCCCCACTGTGCAATAAAAACGTGCAATAACTTTTTATTTATTAGTTACCACCCAATCCTAGCACATACCTGCATCTCTACCTCTTTCTACAAATATTTTATTTTATTCTCATCTTATTTTTATTGTCTGTATGTTGTTGATGTCTCTGTGTACTGGAAGCTAATGACACTAAAACAAATTCCTTGTATGCACAAGCATACTTGGCAATAAAGCTCTTTCTGATTCTGAAATATCAGACATACAGTAGTACTTCTTAACAGGTTTTTATTCGATTGCGCTGCTTTTTTCTATGTAAACATGGATGCGTTTGACTGTTGCACTCGAGTCTCTTGCAGCATCTCATGCATGAAATGGCATTCTAAAAATGCGGCGCTCAATTTAAAATAAGTTCACTCCCATCTTGTTTTTCCTATTCCACTGCCCGCCTCGCATCTTTGTCAACACAAAAGCACATTCTGTGTGAATGGCGCCTGGTCATATGAGCGCATCACACGTGAAAAGTCAGTGTCTAATTCTAACGTTTGGTAATATTTCTATTCTAAATCGCAATTCCTCAATTTCTACAAAATTAAAATTCGAATTAATCGATAAAATGTGAAAAATCGCCCAGCCCTAGTTACAGCTGAGGGAACAAAATGTACACTACCATTCAAAAGTTTGAGGTAAAAAGTTTCTTTTTTTGTAAAAGAAATGTATGCATTAAATTGATAAAAAATTATGCAACGACTCATTCCTCACCCTGATATTAATGGTAGGTTGGCAGTATAAAAACAGAAAGCTACATGTTTAGTTCTTCTGTTATATGTATTCTTTGTATGCACAACAGTAACTGTTCTGGGGTCAGTGATAGTGATCACTCACTAGTGAGCACCGTCCTTCGTTTACACTGTTCCTCGACCCCACCGTGCCTCTTTCCTGACTCTGTGAACGGTGTCTCGAACACAAAACGGCGAATGTTGTGGCTCCTCTCAAAGTCAGTTTTCCTCTCTTCCAGCTCCTTTTCCTCTAGATACGGCGTCACATGCGTCACTTGGATGTAGGCAAATTTTGCCTCTAGATCTTTAGGATTTACCTGTGACACATGAGATGTGATGAATTAGGGTCGGAAGTGCACAGTAAAACACTGATAAAACACTGATAAAACATGAATAAACTGAATTCTTGTCTGGAAGTGCATTGGGGTTAGGGTTTGACTGGAAACGCTGCATATCAGGTGCTCTGACTGACCTCATCTATGGTGTAATGCGCTTCTTGTATATGTGTGTGTTTGTGTTGCTGTGAAACTGATTCTTGGAGCAAGTAAAAAAAAAACTTTTTTATTATACTATATAACCAGGGGCCTTTCCTCCGAGGAGGCATGGGAGGTAGTGTCTCTTCAAAATATTTGATGAAAAAAAAAACTGTAGTAGAAAAATAAAACAACGTCAGTATTACAAAATATAGTATTTGAAAGTGTATAAATTACTCTTTTTTTTTTAAAAGAAATTAAAATATATATATATATATATTTAATTGTTACTGCCCTGAGTTATTATTTTGAAATGCTTAGAAACACCAACTTGATGAGATTCATTTTGGCTTTAATAAATACAATATTAATTACACTGTTAATTTAAATCTAAATATAAAATTGAACCGTTTTGTTTTTTTCTCTGATAGTGTAAGCAATGTTTATTTAACCAAGAAAATGTGACTGGGACATGAATTTACAGTTGATTTGAACAAAAAAAATAATAATTTTTTTCTTTGCCTCCTCACCAGGAATTTGCTTACAGAACACCACCACTACAGTTGAGATCAAAAGTTTACATACACCTTGCAGAATCTGCAAAATGATAATTTTACCAAAATAAGATGGATTTTATGAAATGCATGTTATTTCTTATGCCATACTGACCTGAAAAATATATTTCAGATAAAAGACGTTCACATATAGTCCACAAAAGAAAATAATAGTTGAAATTATAAAAATGACCCTGTTCAAAAGTTTACACACGCTTGATTCTTAATACCGTGTTGTTACCTGAATGATCCACAGCTGTGTTTTTGTTTTGTTTTGTTTTTTAGTGATGGCTGTTAATCAGTGTTGCCAAGTCTGCGGTTGCCAAGACAGGGGTTGTCTTTGATGTCTGCAGGTTAAGCGTTGTCATATTTAGTGGACAACTGAGGGACTCATATGCAACTATTACAGGTTCAAATGCTCACTGATGCTCCAGAAGGAAAAACAATGCATTAGGAGTAGGGGGGTGAAAACTTGATGTGCACATTTTTCTTATTTTGCCAAAAAGAATCTGTGGGATTTTTCTGAAGAACAGTGGGCAGTCTAACTGTTTAGGACAAACAAGGGACTCATGGACAGCTATCACAAAAAAAGAAAGAAAAAAAAAACAGCCGCAGATCATTCAGGTAACAACACAGTATTAAGAATCAAGCAGATGTAAACTTTTGAATGGGGTCATTTTTATAAACTATTATTTTCTCTTGTGAACTATATGTAAATGCCTTTTTCATGTGAAATATCTTATTCAAGTCAGTACTAAATAAAAAATAACATGCATTTTGTATGATCCCATTTATTTTGATAAAATTATTAACATTTTACAGATTCTGCAAGGTGTATGTAAACTTTTGACCTCAACTGTATATATAAAGTATACTCCAACAAGCATAGCAGGTAATGTAAAAGAGCTTAAATACTTAACATGCTAACATAATTTGACTGTTTGCCAGTTTCGCTTACACTGAAATTAAACTAGTGCACTATTGTCTTGTAATGTCATGATAAGTTTGTTCCTTAATTACATTGTTTTATTCATGTACCATATGTTGAGGTCTGTGTGTATTTCATGTATGTTTTTTTTTTGTCTGACGAGGGTTCATGTGCGTTTATCAAAACAGATCACATGGTGGTACTGTCATCAAGAACTTTGCTCTCTATGACATAAGTGTTTTCATATAGAAATGCACATTAGATGCGGGGGTTTTCACATATTTAAAGGCCACAGATTGTCAAATATATTTATTTATAGTTATTAAGAACTTTTCTGCAGGGTTTGAAAACACCCAAACAATTTACTTCATTTTTTAAACAATTTTAGGTGATGTCAACTTGACGTTTTAAGCCATGCAAAATGTGGCCTTCATTTTTAAAGTGACACTCCACCTGAAAATGACAAATCGTGTTGTTCAAAACATTAAAATGCCAAAGGACGCTGGGATCCAAATGGCATTGGAGCCCAGTGATTTCAATTGTGCAAGATTTTTCAAAACACCTTCTTACACAAAGGAAAAAAAATATTACAGTTTTGCAACAACATAAAGGTGAGTAAATGATGAATTTTGTTTTTCTGTGTATGCGTGTTCAGATTGTCTGAGCTTTAACCTATTCACAGAATGCTGATAAAATATGAGTGCGCATGTTCTCACCCTGCCGGAGTCCTGGATCATTTTGACATTTTCTTGGCCAAACTTGTCTGAGTAAAGTTTGAGGAGACGCTGGGAAATCTCTGACAGAGGAGTGAATTTTGGTTCTTTATAGATATATTCCTTTCCATCCTCATCTTCAAAGAAACCCTGAAACACACACAACATTCCAGTCACAATTTGTGTGTGACATACAGTATGCATACACTGCTGGAACCAACAAAATCTGGTTTCAATCCCATAATCAACAAACCTCTACATCACACAGGTGGAAATGAAAAGTTATGACTGATGGACACACACTGACATTTAACTTTCTTAAAAACCTCCAACATATTCAGGATTTTAAAGCACACCTGATAACCTTTCCATGGCAGAGCTCAGAATATCAATATCATGCTTCCTGCATTTCACAGAACTCATGTTATCTTTATATAATCAGTGCTATCTCTTATTTTCTGTAGTCCACGATAGACACCTTTGAGACATAAGCGCTTACGCAGCACACAAAGCTTTCACTGTGTTTTTCGTTGAAACAGCTCAAGCCATAAAATAGCATGGCTTCTGTGAGGTTAATGGGCACAGCGTATAGCGAAAGGCATGTCTAAGTGTTGCCTAGCTCATTTTTATGGTCCAAACCCATTTAAAAATGGCTTCCATGGTAAACAAAGAGTCAGAGTGCTGTCTAGCACAACCGGGATGAAGAAATGACAGGATGTACAGATGAGAGGATGTGTTATGCGTTTAAAGATTGATGAAGGACGCTAGCTGCACACGGAAAAAGGCTCTTCCTATTCCAAAGGTATTACGCAAGCAGACAAACAAGCAGTAGTTTAGTGAGACTATGGTCAAAGCAAAACTGACCTGAGAATGAGTAAGAAAACACACAAACAGTTCACAAAACTTACCGCAGCCTTGGGAAAGAAAAGAGAGCAGAAAAGATTGATTAACTGAGACCCACAATGCCTCACACATGCTTCAAAAAAGGTTATCACGCAGGGCATATTATCATGCATACAGGAATGCCTATTTCCCCTTTCCATCTTTAAAGAGGTCACATTATACATTTTTTGCTATTTAATTTAAACGTGTGTGAAGTTTTTTTTCTGCCTAAAACAATCAAAATTGTTGTTAAGCTAATTTTTGATAAATGAGTAAGCATTCTGTGGACTTTTGGGGGGATTTTGAATTTGAATCTTGCAAAGTAAGATATTTTTGCAGCTAAATTTAAAAGATGGTCCCATAGTTATTTCCGAATAAAAACACTGAAAAAAAAAATGTTATTGTGACTTTTTATCTTGCAGTTCTGACTTTTCTCTCAGAAATGCGAGATATAAACTCACAGTTGTGAGTTATAAAGTCAGAATTGCAGAATCACAGTTTATTAATTTTATATAACTTGCAAAATTGCAAATTTATATTACGAGTTTATATTTTTCTTGGAATTGCATTATATAAACTCACAATTGCGAGACATAGTCAGAACTGCACTTGCATTGTTATAAAGTTAGAATTATGTGATAGAAACTGAATTGATATATTAAGAACTGACTATATATCTTACAATTCAGAATTGTAAGAATTGACTTTATAAATTGCAATCGCGAGTTCATATTACAAGTATATATTCTGCTCCGAACTGTATGGCATAACCTTAAAAATTCAAGAAATAAATACAGAAATACAGAATACAGAAATTGCAAGATACAAACACGAGTTTGTATCTTGCAATTCTGACGTTTTCCTCACAATTCGGAATTTTGAGATACAAACTCGCAATTGCAAGTTATAAAGTCCAATTTTGAGGGGGAAAAAGACAAGTTCTCAGAATTGCGAGTTTACATCTCACAATTCTGATTTTATAACTCCCAATTGCGAGTTTATGTCACAATTCTGAGAAAAAAGTCAGAATCGCGAGAAAAAAAATAATTGTGGGATAGAGAATTTTTTATTCAGTGTCAGAAATGGAAACTTTTTTTTTTTAATCTCAATTTGATACCTCATGATACGACCCCTTTAAAATAAAATGCAATTGTGTTGTTGCTATAGTGCAACTCAATCCTCAATCAAACTGTCTGTGTTTGCTGGACTAGTAGAATCCTTTGCATTATCTTACCTGGCCGAAAAATGCGACTCTGAAGAAGGTCCCAAGTAACCTCTTCCCAGAATGCATCACTTCCATCACTTTCGTGTAAGCCCGATGTAATGTGTCATACAGGTGGGCCAGTTTCTACACAAAAGCACAAAAAATACATTCATACTGTCCAAATATTGTGCATTTCTGGGTAAATGTAAATGTTGCATTTCCACATAAACATGTGTGTGTAGGGTTGGGTATCGAGAACGTTCCAAATTTCCAAAAACCGGGTATTCGATAAGACACGTGCACTTAACGTGCACGTTTCACTTAACGATTCCCGCGTTTACATTTTAATGTGATTTTGAAGTTTAAAATCAAACGATTGAAGCGCAGGAAGGGAGAGAACCTGTGCACTGTGTGTGTGCGGTGCACACATCTGAAGCGTGAGCACAGAGAACAGCGGCCCCGGTGCGGGTTCCCGACCTGTATCCGTTCTCGAACTGTTCTGTGCATTTCCAATGCAGAAAAGGTCGTTCCGGGCCAGAACTTCTCTTTGACATTTACCACAAATAAGCACAAAAATATGCCAGTATTTCATCATAAACACAGTCGTTTTTTGTCGAAAGTGAAAGTGAAAGTAAACAGATGAGAAAGAAAACGCATGCATAACAGTATTTTAGATTTTGTGCGTTCGGTGTTAAAGAGACAGCAGCCTAATAAATGTGCTTAATAAATGTAATAAAATAAGGATTAATCTATTTTTTATTTATGAAATGAAAACTATGCAGTGTTTTTAAACTTTTGATTTAAATTTCTTTACCTGCAATTTGTTCAGTTGTATTTATTTATGCTATTGCTAATTTATTTGCTTGTTCCTATTTTAGTCTTTAACTATTTAAAATTTAAAAATTTATTTTAGTCTAGTTGTTTTTTCTGTGGTATTTTTTTTGTTAAAAAACCATAGGCAAAAGATCCTCTTAGGCCTAAGTGTTCTGCAGGCTGCTGATTTTTGCTCATGTTATTCAGCTGCAACAGAAAGCTTTGTAAAACTACAGAATAAAAATGTTTGACTTAATTTTTTATTGACTTTTTATGTTATTGGAATCAAAACTAGGAATCGCTAAGAATCAGAATCGCTAAAATTCAAACGAGGCCCAACCCTACGTGTGTGTGTGTGTGTGTGTGTGCGCACCTCAAAGTCTCTGCGTTGTTCGTAAATAGGAATGATGAGTTTGTAGATATCTGAAATAAGTTCATAACGTTCGGCTTTCCATAAACCATCAGCACAGGCTTCCAACAACTCCATCAGCACCTCCTGCAGATAAACATGCATTTATAATTACATACTATATTTCAACGTCAATGCGCTTACATTCTCTCAACAAATCGTGCTACAGACAAAACTGCTGTTATAAATAATTTACTAGTAACTAATCAGTCATTTAGTTTAATCTACGTATCTTGATAAAGGGAACAATGGCTCCTAAAGTGCCTTTTTGGGGTTTCCTACAAGATCCCTCCGTTACTTAAAATGAAATCCAAAAGAACCGGACAAAGTCCAGCAGTAGAGATGATCTTTTATCACAAGTGTAAGCACTAAACATGTAAATTTTACACAAAGAGCTCATTAAACATGCAAACTGATTATTCACAGTGACAAGGGACTTCAGGTCTAATCAGGGCTCATTATCTGGACTTCCTTTACTACCACACCCACTAGAAAGGTCCAATTGATACTGATTAGATAAGAAATCTGAGAACATTTTCTACCATGAATTATTACTGTCATTGTTGTAAAAGAGAGTTCCAGTTCATTCCAGTGCTGATGCAATATAAAAGAGTAGCAGGATTAAGGGGCTGGTTTCAACCTCATTGAAGTGAACGTCCTGCATGCCCACATCCTCCATCATGGCTGCTTCTTCATCAATGTTGGGTGTGATCACACGAAATGCAGAGCAGCCCTGTCGGAACATTCCTGCCAAAGAGAAGGAATAGTAAGCAGAACAAGTTAAAGCAGGTTCAATAAACTGCAAAACCTTTACAAGAAAATTAGGCGTTTGGACACACACTTAAGGGAAACAAACCTCAAGAACCAATCTCCTCCGTAAATAATGTTAACACTGCATTAATATGTGAACGTGTGTGTGTTTTTGTGCATGCATGAGTTTATTTTCATGACACTGCATTATTAGTGCTGTTATCACACATAGAGATTACCTCCCGTAAAAGAAAAATACAAAGAACTCCAGATTGCAAAACACAGTTGAACCTTGAACAAAATGTGTTTATAAATCTGTCTCTACATGTGTATGCGTGTTAAATGACCTTTTACCTGAATATTACTTTAAACAAACATATTAATATGATCTACTGTATCTCATGCATTGTTACTTTAGCATTTATTGCTTGCTTTTACAAGCCATATTTGCTCGAAAATGTGCAATTTTCTTCAGTTAATGATTCAAGTAAAGTATTTTACATAAATAGATCACAGACTATTTGCACCTGAATATCCATTCCAGGGGGCAAATATTGCATCTTGAAAAAAAGTTAATTTCATATTTGCAAACCTGCAGCTTTATGACATCTAACAATGTGGATTTTCCAGTTCTACCTACTGAATCACTATTTTCTCCAAAAAATATTATATGTTCTTTGACAAAATGTAACAAAATAAAAAAAACAAAGCAGTTGAGAATAAAAGTTTAAAACTTTCAGAATCTGCAAAATGTTAATTATTTTACCGAAATAAGAGAGATCATACAAACCGCATGTTATTTTGTATTTAGTACTGACTTGAGTAAGATATTTCGCATAAAAGATGAGCGTTTAAACCTTCTGTAATAGTTGCATGTGAGTCCCTCAGTTGTCCTCAGTGTAAACAGATCTTAAAATCATCTTCAATGTTGGAAAGGGTTCAAATACACAAAAATGCTGAAAAATCAAAGAATTTGTGGGACCTGAAGGATTTCTCTGAAGAACAACAGGCAGTTTAACTGTTCAGGACAAACAAGGGACTCATGAACAGCTATCACTACACAAAAAAAACCCAGCTGTGGATCATTCAGGTAACAACACAGTATTAAGAATCAAGGGGATGTAAACTTTTGAAAGAGGTGATTTTTAAAAATTCAACTATTATTTTCTCTTGTGGGCTATATGTAAACATCTTTTATGTGAAATATCATATTCAGGTCAGTAGTAAATAAACATGCATTTTGTATGATCCATCTTATTTTAGTAAAATAATTAACAAATTCTGAAAGGGGTGAACTTGTAATCCCAACTGTAGCTAATCATACACAAATGTTTTGGTCATGTTCTAAGCTTGTTGACTTCTGGAATTAATTATACATTTTTTCAGGAGTCCTGCATTTATCTATGAATGCTTCTCTTATTATTGCAGTATTCAGTTTAACTATGGAACTCTGTTTAGATAATAATGCAAAAAATATTTCTTTTTCAACTTTAATAGCTATATGTCTCAGATTGCATAAGTGGAAGGACAAATTCCCACCTACTTTTAGTCACTTGACTAGCGATCTTATGTATCATCCTGCACTAGAGAATCAAACTTTTTTCACTATTTACAGCCAATGCTAACATACATAGAGCAAAAGGATACAAATGTAACATTTGCCCTTTTTTCCACTTGCTTTTGTTGTTTCTCTTCCCTTCTTTCTCTTCTTTTTTAATTGACTAATTAATTAATTCATTCATTTATTTTTTAAATGTATGTGCATAAGTATGTATGTACGTACATGTGTGTATATGCATATATATGTATATGTATATTAATAATAATATGGTACAGAATAGATTAAGAATGATATAATGTGTAATAATGGTACAGTGGGAATGTGGAGCTCTGTGGAGCAAGAAAAGTATTTTTTTCATCTTGATATCTTTTTGAAATTGTTGTTATATTACGTAAAATATCAATAAAAAGTTCATTTCTGACACTGAACTACATGCAAACTATATTTACTATGCCCTCTAGTGGACTCCTCACCTTTCCTCTTCAGATACTCAGCCACAAGTGCTGCCACATGCACATAACACATCGCTGCCTAAAGAAAAAAATAAATCAAGTGACTGATGTAATGTTATCCACCAACCATTGTTTTACTATACCACCAAATAAACTGATGCTGAATGAACTATTAAACTCAAACACTGAGTAAAAACAGCAAAATTAAGGAGCTAAAAATACAAGTAACAGAGTGTAACCTAATTTAGTTATTTATTTACAGTAATTAAGTTTATTAAGTTCATGGCCAGCTTGCCTCTGACAGATCTCCATTCTTGACGTGGATTTTAGCCATACTATCCAACCAGGTTTTGCGGAGCTCAGGGGTGCTGGTGTAGGATTTGGCCAGGCTGTATTGCAGGTCTACCAGCATCTCTGGGTCTTTTTCATGTTCCTTCATCTGCTCAGTGGCCATCAGTACCGTCCGGATCCGCTTGGTCAGGTCCTTCACATCCGAGGGGAAAGCGGTGTGCTGAAGGAACAGGAAGACAGAGTGCAGGATAGGCAAAAAGTCATGTCTGATGTAACATATACATTGATTTGAATATGAAAAGCTTGTTATCTACATGAGCTCATACTGTTCAATGTTATTCTGACATTCATATTTATTGTTTTTATTTATTACTAAAAAGTATTTAAAATACATTAATTTCATGCTAAGTGTACTACAAACACATTTACATATTATGTACTTAATAAAAATTCCCTGCAAATGTAATTTTAGTATACTAAACTGGTATATTTTAAAGTCTGCTAAATTGGAACAACTATTTTTGCACTTAACACACTTTAATTGTGCAGTAGAAGTGCTGAAGTCCAACTAAAGATATACTTAAGAATATCTGATTGTGCTAAAGTGGAACTATTGCAAGTATACTTTAGGTACACTTGAAATATTTTGCATTTAAAGAACGATATTATTTAAATATCATACAATCATCATCAATAGTGGCATTAAAAAAACATACTTTAGGCTAAATATTAAGAAATGTGCATTGTGCACAAGCAGTACTCCAAATAAAGTTTAATTACAAGTTTTATATCAGTACATCTTATGTCAGTATATGCTATGCTAATAGGCTTGAATTATACTTAGTATAAAATAAATGCATTTTAAATCTATGACATTTTTACTATGGTTCTTAAGGCTGGAATAGACCTCATGACTTTTGCCCGGATTTTTGCCCCAGTTTGATGTCTGGAGTTGACGTCAATTGCTGAAAGTCATAGTCAGTGTTGAGATTTTGGCCACGCAAATTGACCAAATTTCCAGCATTTACTCAGATAGCAACATACAGTACAATAAGTATTTTGTATACACTGTATAAATGGAAATTTCTAATTTTACCTTCACAGTTTTATCACTGTTGGCACAATTATTAATGATTGACAGTGACTGCTGAAACCTTGTTCCTCCAATCCCGATGACATCAGCGATCAGCTGACTGACTGCAATCACCACCTGAGAAAAAATATTTTAAATAAATCACAAGGTATTTTAGTCAGATTATGTTAAGTCAAAAAAGGGCCAGTATGGACTCTCTAGATCAGTGGTTCTTAACCAGGGGGTATTGGGACACACTAGAGGGCCTCATCAAACTTCCAAGGGGGCAACAAGATGACTTATAATTATAACAAAAACAAATTTGATGGACACCTTTGGTGTTTATTTAACCCCCCTCTCTTGCCTGCAGATGTGTGCGGACAAAGGACTTCCTGCCATTGTACTCAAAGTTGCTCTTCATGAGGAAATAGAGCAGGTGGGCAGCATCACTGCGTATGGAGCTCAGTTTGGAATTGCAGCACTTCAGGATCTCATAGCACAAACAGGCACACATATCCGCCCGTCCGTCAAAAAACGTACAAGGAAACTGAGAAAGGGAGAAAAAGACATGGAGAGCAGGATGAGCCTTAATAACAAACAATGTGTTCATCACTTGTACACTCATGTTGAACATTTAATTCACTAATTATGTGATCTCAATAGTGGGAAGTGTAAATTGATTATGATATTTTGATAATTGGTAGCCATTCCATACTATGGAAGTCAATGGCTACCAGCAACTATTTGGACAACAACATTCTACAAAATATTTTCTTTTGTGTTTAACAGTAGAAATAAACTTTTACAAGTTTGGAATAACTTGAGGGGGAACAAATAATGTCAGAATTTTATTTTTTTTGGTGAACTATCCCTTAAAAGAATTAGTTAATTCCTCCTGATAATTTACTCACACCCATGTCATCCAAGATGTTCATGTCTTTCTTTCTTCAGTCGAAAAGAAATTAAGGTTTTTGAGGAAAACGATGATCAACGAGTTGAAGGTCCACAATTGCAGTTTCAATGCAGATTCAAAGGGCTCTACACGATCCCAGCTCAGGAATAAGGGCCTTACCTAGTCAAATGACGGACATTTTCTAAAGAAAATACAATTTATATACTTTTTAAGCAAAAAAAAGCTTTGTCATGGTTAGTTCTTTGTCTACGTACTCCGGGTTAATACGGTAGGGCATGGTGAAAAACTCTCTCATTTTCTCCTCCAACTTCAAAATCGGCCGTCATCATTGTTTTACCTTTTTTGTAAAGGGCATTTGACTTTCTTTCCACATTTGCTCTGTAAACACTAAGTCAGTACTTCCAGCTACGTCAAGAGTGACCTTTTGCAATGGGACTACGTAGTGTGTCGTGGACGCAGAGCTTGTGCAAGACAAGCATTTGTGGTTAAAAGTATATACATTTTTATATTTTTAGAAAATGAGCCCTTTGAAGCTGCATTGAAACTGCAATTTGGACCTTCAACCTGCTGATCTGCATCCACTATGCAGAAAAATCCCGAAATGTTTCCCTCAAAAACTTGAAGAAAGAAAGACATGATCATCATGGATGACATTGGGGTGAATAAATTATCAGTAAAATTATCATTCTGGAATGAAGTAATCCTTTAAGTGGCTGATGAGAAAATATATCACAAAATATAGTATTTAGCTAACTTTAATTACTACTTTGCTTGCTTGATCAATAAATAAACCATTTTTAACTCTAAACTGTCAGGGTCTCTTCTGGGGTTTTCTTTTCTAACATCCAATAAATCAACAGTGATGGTGGCTGTTTTGATTACCTTGTAAATGAAGGTACGTAGAGAGGTGAAGACCTGCTTCAGTGCCGTCTCTGACTGGGGGATCTGCAGGAAACAGAGGTGCACCTGGAAAACCTTCTTCATCAGTGGGTTATGACCCAAATCTGCACACAGCTGCGTCTGTGGATACACGGTTTAATATGAGAGTGCTTCAAAGAAGAACTTTGACTTCTACTAATAAACACACACTTCCACTTGTTGTCTGTACCTTAAAGCCCATAATGAAGACACTGAGTGTGTCCAGCACAGTCAAGCACACTTCCGTTGAAACGTTAGCCTCCAGGAGACACGCGTCAGCATCACCATGGCAATACGCTGGAGGAGAAAGAGGAACAGCAAGATCATATCATTTAATAACTAAACTGAACAGAAGTGAGATAAGCTGCTTTGGCCTCTCAGTATTGCTTTACTCTCTCTGTTTGGACTACATCACTGGTTCTCAAGCCTGGTCTTGCAAGCGCCATAATTAAAAAACCACTGGGCTACAACACTTAATTCATTCTGCATTGAAGATCTGCCGAAGGATGATAAGTAGAATATGCATAGCCATAAAGTCCCTTGCAAAAGTATTCATACCCCTTCATTTTCCCCACGTTTTGTTATGATGCTGCCTTACGTTAAACTGCTTTAAATTACTTTTTTCCACATCAGTTTACACTCCATACACCATAATGGCAAAGCAAAAAACTGATTGTTAACATCTTTGCAAATTTATTACAAATTAAAAACTTTAATGATTACATTGCACAAGTATTCATACCCTTATCTGTGATAGTTGAAATGTAGCTCAGGAACTTTCATATTGCTTGAGACGTTACTACACTTAGAGTAAAGTTAAACTGTGGTGAATTCAATTGAATGGGTATGATTTGGAAAGGCACACATGTCTTAATAAAAAGTCTAACAGCTGAAAATGCATATCAGAGCAAAAACCAAGCCCTGAGCTCAGAGACAGGACTGCGTTATAACCAGTGTTGGGGGTAACGCATTACAAGTAACGCGAGTTACGTAATATTATTACTTTTTCCAAGTAAATAGTAAAGTAACGCATTACTTTTTAATTGACAAGAAAATATCTTTTATCTAGTTACTTTTTCAAATCAGTAACGCCAGTTACTTTTCCCCCCATTTATTGATTAAAAGTTCTCCTGTCCCCACCTTGAGAGAAATCTGGAGTAATATGTTAGTTCTAGAATAAATGTGAACATGCATTAATTCATCTCACTCACATAAAACAGATTCAGTATTTCTAAAAATGAATAAAAACAGTGAAATTTAACTCAGAATATGACGCAAACCTGCAATAATTAAATATGTTAAATAATACAAATATTCTTTATGCATTTAATCCCATTTTATTAACCAATGTCTTTGCTGCTGACCTTCAAAGATCCAATTCAACCATACTAATAAGCAAAAATTACTCAAGATAATCTAACATTTGTTTTCCTTTTTTTATTGCTGAAGAGCTGACATTTTTTTCTTCTGCGGTCTTCTCTAATGAATGACTTTTCTCAAAAGCTGAGGCTTTTGGTGTGAAAAGGCTTTTACATTTGCCAAAAATAGAACTTTTTATATTAAAAACAAACAAGCAAGCCCTGGCCAGATTTAAAAAGTAACGGAAAAGTAAAGTAACACATTACTTTCCATACAAAGTAACTAAGTAATGTAATTAGTTACTTTTTAAGGGAGTAACTCAATATTGTAATGCATTACTTTTAAAAGTAACTTTCCCCAACACTGGTTATAACACATATCTGGGGAAGAGTTCAGAAAAAATTCTGCTGCATTGAAGGTTCACAGAAGCATGTAGTCTCCATTATCCATAATGGAAGAAGTCTGAAACAACCACGACTCCTACTACAGCTGGCCTCCTGGCCAAACTGAGCAATTGATGGAGAAGGGCCTTGGCTAGAGTGGTGACCAAGAACCTAATGATCACTCTAGTTGAGCTCCATGATCATATATGCAGATGCGAGAAACTTACAGAAGGACAAACTTCACTGCAGCACTCCACCAATCCGGGCTTTATGGTGGTGTGGCAAGATTCAACCCTCTCCTTAGTGAAGAAAAAAAGCATCTGAAGGACCTTCAGACTGTGAGAAACAAGATTCTTTGGATTCATGAACCTCAATTCTAAGCATCATGTTTGAAGGAAACCAGGCACTGCCCATCACCTGGAGAGTACCATCCAGTAAAATGTGCTGGTAGCAGCCTCAGTTGCAGGGACTAAGGGACTCGTCAGAGTAGAAGAAAAGCTCAATGCACTAAAATATTAAGCTTTAATGAAAACCCAGTCCAGAGCATTCAGAACCTCAGACTGGGCAGAAGGTTCACCCTCCAACAGGACAATGACCCTAAGCACATAGCAAGAGTGGCTTATAGACAACTATGTAAATGTCCTTGCCTTATCTTGAACGCAATTAAGTATTTCTGGAGAAACCTGAAAATGTCTGCCAGATGCCATCCAAGCTGACAAAGTTTGAGAGGTGAAGGGGTGAGGTGAAGAATGGCAGATAATTGCAAATCTTGTTGCATCATACCAAAAAAAAAGGTTGAGGCTGTAAAGGTGCTTCAGCTAAGTGCTGAGTTAAGGGTATGAATACTTATGCAATGTACTTGTTTCAGTTTTTTATTTTTATTAATTTATGAAGTTGTGACAATTCTGTTTTTTTGCTTTGTCATTATGGTGCATGGAGTGTAGATTGATGTGGAGAAAAAGTCATTTAAAACAGTTTATTGTAAGGCAGCAACATGAAGGAGTATGAATACTTTTGCAACGTAATGTATGCTTTTTGGTCCCCTTTAACCCCAAGAAGCTCTTACCGTTTAGTCTACAAAGATCCCAAGAACAAATTCTCAGACTGAAACATACACACACACACACAGTGTAACTTTCATGATTGCTAAAGCACATTAAATTCTTCTAGATGTTCATCTTAGAGAGGGTCTGAAGAATGAGGAGTAATCAAGAATCAAATGTGTGTTAATGTGTCTTACTGTGGTTGAAAGTGTGTGCATTCTCCAGGCTGCCCAGCTGGTGTAATCGTGTGTGCATGACACCCCCTCTGTTACGAGACACAGGAAGAGTCAACGACTTCCTGTCCGGAGCCATAAACCCCACCCCCTCCTGGCTTCTGAAGGAAAACAAAGCTTTTATTAGAGATCTGGTGAGCTGTCATATACATACAGCATAAAAATGCAAATATGTAGGGGTCATGTCATAGATTTTATGAAGGTCTGCTTATAATGTTATTTCAGAACATGTACCACCCTCCCGTGAAACTTTGGCATTTTTTTTCTTGCCGTACTAAACAAAAATTTTGGGTTTATTACAATTTAAAACTGTTTTGTATGTCAATCTTTTTTTTTTTTTTTTACATGCAGGCATTACTTCATTCTTCAGTGTATTCAGAAATCATCCCACTATGATGATCTGGTGCTTAACTCATGATATGACCCCTTTAAAACACCTAAGTTCACTATGGGTGACTTCTACTCAGACACTGTATGTTCCTCACATCATATTATATAATTACATATATAAATATGATATGCTACAAAGATGCACCTGTATTATTCATCATAAACCAATATGATATTGTAGATGGTTTATTTAAGATATTAATACAGTGCATTAGATGTTGGCACCCAACAGTCGTGACTGGTTATCCACTGAACAAAGAGCAGGACGTGATGATGTGCACATAGTTGTGAGCATATTATTGTACTTCATGTGATAAATGGATACATGCAGGTGATAAATATCTAAATGGGATACCACAAAACCTTCTGCTCTTAGACTACTGAGAAAGCATGAATGTGGAAATGTCTCAGCACACACACACACAGAGCAGTGAGTTAGTTGAATGAGTCAGCATGCTGTTAGTGAACGCCACTCAAAAGCACACTGCAGCTCTTACCCTGTTCAGGGATGCCAGGATGCTACAGTATCACTGACTAACTGAACCCTCGCCAGCATTTCAGCCAATAAAACATACACACATAAAGGAGTAGCGTCATTCAAGGTAGTGTAGGACTTGATGCTGTGTATGCATGTACAGTATGTGTGAGTGCATGTGAGTTAAAGGCAAGAGAGAGACAGGTAGATATGAGATAGCAGTGATGGTATTGAGCTAGCGTTTGTATGTCTGGTTTTACAGATGAGAACTGGTAAACTCATTTGTAATGAAATTAGAACTAGGACTATCAACTGATTGAAAAATGTAAGTGATATCCAGATAATTTGTTTTTTTCTTCACAAATGATTACTGATTGTTACTAATTATTACCACCAAATGAGGATAATTCAAATTCATTAGACTTCATTATAGTGGCAGACAAAAATACTTGAACATTGACAAGGAATTGGAAAAAGACATTGGAAAAAGTGGCTTTACAAGTAAATATATTGTTTGACTTTTTTCCATAATACTAATCTTAAGCCTAGCACTAGCCCAAATTAATTAATTCTTAAGGAGAAGTCCACTTCCAGAACAAAAATTGACAGATAATGTACCCCCTTGTCATCCAAAATGTTCATGTCTTTCTTTCTTCAGCCATAAAGAAATTATGTTTTTTGAGGGAAACATTTCAGGATTATTCTCCATATAATGGACTGCTATGGTGCCCCGATTTTGAACTTCAAACGATCCCAGCTGAGGAAGAAGGATCTTATCTAGCAAAACGATTGGTTATTTTAATAAAAATAATACAATTTATATACTTTTTAATGTCAAACGCTCGTCTTGTCTCTCTCTGTCTGAACTGTTTTTGTTCTGGTTCATGACAGTTAGGGTATGTCGAAAAACTCCCATCTCATGTTCTCCCTCAACTTCAAAATCATCCTATATTGCTGTTTTATCTTTTTATGTTGAGGATGTTTGATCTTCTTTGCATGTTCACTTTGCAAAGACTGGGTCGGTACTTATGCAGTGATGTAGGATGATTTTAAAATGATTTTTGAAGTTGAGAGAGAAAATACAATTGGAGTTTTTTGACATACCCTAACTGTCTTGAGCCAGAATACACAGAGTTCAGGGAGAGCAAGACAAGATGAGTGTTTAAGATTAAAAAGTATTTAAATTGTATTTGTTTAATGAAAATCGTTTACAACCGCATTTGGGATCGGAATCATGAAATGTTTAACTCAAAAAACATAATTTCTTTACTGCTGAAGAAAAAAAGACATTAACATCTTGGATGACAAGGGGGTGAGTGCATTATCTGTAAATTTTTGTTCCGAAAGTGGACTTCTCCTTTAAAGGGTTCATCGGATGCCCATTTTCCACAAATTGATATGATTCTTTAGGGTCTTAATGAAAAGTCTATAATATACTTTGGTTAAAAATTCCGTAGAGTAAAACAACACCACTTTTACCTTGCCAAAATCAGCTTTGCAAAAAATCAACCCATTCTGGTCGAGGCTGCTTTAAATGCAAATGAGCTCTGCTCGCCCCGCCCCGCCCCTCTCTTCTCTCTGTGGACTGACGAGCCTGTTTACTTTAGCCGCGTTTAGCCGCTAAACTTGCTAACTAGCACATTATTAGGAAAGGCGATCGCAAAGATTCATTAAAAAACCCCTTATACTCACTTCTGCTGTAAGTGAAGCTGGTTTACGAATGATTCGCGCGAACATAGACGGACATATGTAGATCGGGAGGCGCATTCCCTTCACAAACAAACGTAATCCACTGCATCTTCAGCAGCTCAGATGTCGGGAGTAAATGACGACCACTACGTTC
>JAHKKF010537372.1:8880-23932 GCA_019740295.1 Labeo calbasu
ATTCATTGTATTCTAAACTTAATTGGCAATCAATTGTTGAAGCTATTAAGGTGTGCTGACCCAAAAATCTTTTAAAAACCTGGGCCAAGTTTAAACCACTAACCAGGCATCACCGCTGGCAACGGGGCATGTCTGACTTGTATATATTGCCATTATTATGTAATCAATTATTATTGCTGGTCTTCAATGATAATGTCAAGTTACTTTAATGTATTTGCACCAAAAAATGATAAGGATTTATGCTGATATCATCCAAAACCACACCAGGGGTGTTTCCAAACTTTTGGATGCCAGTGTATATGTATAAATATATATATATATATATATATATATATATATATACGTATATATATATACGTATATATATGTATATTCTTTCACAGATATTTTGTAGCACCTAACCCATAATGCTAACCACTTTTCAAAGTTATAAAATATCTATCAGGCAGATGAACATTACCCCATGATTTACTCATCCTAGGTGTATATAACTTTCTACTTTTAGACAAATACAATTGAAGTTGTATTAAAAAATGTCCTGGCTCTTCCAAGCTTTATAATGGCAGTAAATGGCTGATTTTGAAGCGCAAAAAAGTGCATCCATTCATCATAAAAAGTGCTCCACACGGCTCTGCGTGGTTAATAAAGGCCTTCTGAAGTGAATCACATGTTTTTGTGTAAGAAACATATCCATATTTAAAACCATAATCTCTAGTTTCCACTAACTATCGTACATATGTCCATGAAAGAGTGCCATACCAGCGGATGACATAGGACGAGAAACTAGTCTCCTCTTGGCTTATATCAAAATGCTCCAACATTTTTATTTTTAAATCCATCTGCTGGAACGCCACTCTCTTTTGAACACATATGACAGTGGTTTATATTTTAAACTTACTTATTTTTCTTACACAAAAGCATCGATTCACTTCAGAAGTCCTTGAACCCTGAGCCGTGTGGAGCCCCAGATAGCACACGTACGCCTGCAAGACGTCTGTTAAAGATCACTTGATCTGGAAAGCAAAATCTGTCAGATGTCTGTAAGATGTCAGTTTTACATACATTCTAACCATAAACATCTTAAAGACATCTAATTCACGTCTATTTGACATCTGATAGGAAACGTCCTATAGTCGCATTGCAGATGAGCAAACACTCTGAAAAATATGTCTTGTAGATGTAAATGGAGACGTCAAATAGACGTCTCTGTGATGTATCTGCGCTATCAGCGGCACTTTTTATCTTGGATGGATGTACTTTATTGGACATCTCAACACCCATTCACTGCCATTATAAAGCTTGGAAGAGCCAGGACATTTTTTAATGTAACTTCTTAGTCTGAAAGAAGAAAGTCATATACAGTGGCTTGAGAGTGAGTAAATCACTGGGAAATTTTGGGGTGGACACACCCAAATGAGTCATATCTCATTTAAAAAGATATAAACTTTAACTTTATTGTGATGTAATTGGTCATAAGACACACAAAAACAAATCACATTTAACAATAAAGGCTGATGAAATGCTTCTTCAGGCTGTGGTTTTTGAATGTGGTTGTGATTTGAGCATCATGGTGGATGGAGACGGTGACTGCTTTTGGGTGTGTTTCTTATATAAATCAAATGTTTGGCCTTGAAAGACTTAGAATTTTGTATTGTTTACTAAATTGTAAATAGTTAGCTTTGTTTTATATTGAAAAATGATTAGGTTTAGGGGTTGGGGCCAGGTTAGGTAGGCCTACTCAAATGTCTAAATAATAACTAATATTATTGTGGCTGTTTGAACTGAAAACCAAACCCTAATATAAGTCATGGCAGTATTCTTAATTTAAAATGAAAAAGAATGCTAAAGGGGTACTCTGCGCTTTAAAAAGCAACGCATCCATATGCGACATTAGTTATTAATTAGTGTTGTCAAACGATTAATCACAATTAATCGTGATTAATTGCATCCAAAATGAAAGTTTTTGTTTACTTAATATATGTGTATGTACTGTGTATATTTATTATGTATATATAAATACACACGCATGCATATAATACATTTAGGGAAAAAAATGTGCGCCGACATACAGCGCCGTTGCGCTACCGGCGTCCCGTGTTCGAATCCCATCTCAAGGACCTTTCCCAGTCCTGCCCCTATCTCTCTCCCACTTCGCTTCCTGTCCATTCTGATCTGTCCTGTCATAATAAAGGCTAAAAATGCCAAAAATCTTAAAAAAAAAAAAAAAAAAAAGGTTTTAAATATATTTATATATATAATATAAATTATATGAATATAAATGTATACATGGAAATACATGGAAATATTTTCAAAATATATACTGTATGTGTGTGTTTATGTATACATAATAAATATACACATATACATAAATTATGCAAACACAAACTTTTATTTTGGATGCGATTAATCGTGATTAATCATTTGACAGCACTAGTACTAATATGTACTTTTACCCCCGTTTAGTCCTAGACTAAAATGTAAGTCTGAGCTGTTTCAACTGAAAGAAACCTGCACGGACTGATCTTAAAATATATCAGTGCCTTTGTTTTGTCTCAAGATGCACACCACTAATGTTTTTTCCTAAGGTGCCGCACATTTATAAAAATTACTTAATTGTCCTAATTGAACTATGACCTAATTCGGGCTTGGGCCAAGCCCTGTCTGTGAAAACGGGCCTTAAAGTACTAATATGTACCATCCAGAGGTAAATAAGGTACAGAGATCTATCTAGTGTTTGTAACTTAGGATTATTCCCCTTTGTACCTTTTCTCCAACAGTGTATATTTTAATATAAATGATAAAAATATACATTTTTATATTTTTATATATCAGTTTGCATATTGATTGATTAATGCAGGTCATGATATTACTAATAGATTGCAGTGCCTCATTTTTGCGCATGCTTTGTTTGACTTTTTATGAACTAAGACTAGTTCCCTTCAAACGCCAAGCTGAGACTTTAAATCGAATGTCTGCGATGTTTTATGGTGTAATCTTGTGTCTTTGAACTGGCTGTTATTAGATGACTCATTCTTTAAAGCAGGATGAATTTCCTCATGGTTCCACCCAATGTTTCCTCCTTACTCTTGAGGAGTTTTTCCTTGCCATTGTTGTCTTGTGCTTTTTAACAGGGGATTTTAAACCTAAAATGTGGCGAAGCACGTCACTACACAAATTAAATTCAGTTGCACTGCAACCAAAACTGCGTGAGAAGCCAATTATATTACCTTTACCATATTACAATTCTAATAGAATAAAAATAAGAGGGTAGAGTTTCAGTATGTCATTGAAAAGAAAGTAGCTGCATGTTTTCAGGCTTTTTTGACCTTTAGCATTGATCTTCCAGTTAATGTTGTTGCAGAATGGATTACAGTCACTAGCTCCAAGGAATTTCTTTGAGTTATGTTTGTTGTTTGTGTGTTTCTATGCTGATCCACATCACATATTCATTTTTGGCTTTGTGGTGTTGTCTGGATTTCTTTATTTTTTCCTGTGGGTTGTCACAATCACATAGCTTTTCAGATTTTGAAAGGGAAGTAAGTCAAGCAACTTGTTCCTAACCGTTACAAATGATTTAGTGTCTCTAGTATTTATTTATTTATTGCTTATCAACAAATATAAAAAATATATAAAAGCATACATTTCCCCAAACATTTTTTTCAGGTGAACCGTCTGAACCAGCGTCTCATCAACTCAAATTCTCAAAGTGAGTAAAGTGTCAGGAACAGTCTTAGAAAACACTGTGTTTGAAACTTTTTAACTCAGTCTTTGTTTTTTAATCTTTTATAGACTTTAATGTGAAGCCTGTTCATCTGCCTTACGGGATCCCGCGTGTTCTTCAGGAGCAGTCAGATTACTGTATACTTCACCACAGTGCATACGTCAGCGGATACAGCAGAAACATCCTAATGCCACTTTGGGTCTCATACTCTTTGAATGCAACGGTAAGACTAGTCTTAAGACCCTATAAAATGTGACCCTGGACCACAAAACCAGTCTTAAATGAGTCAATTTCCAAAACAAAGGTTCACATATAATTTACTCACCCCCTTGTCATCCAAGATGTTCATGTCTTTCTTTCTTCAGTTGTAAAGAAATTATGTTTTTTGAGAAAAACATTTCAGGATTTTTCTCTATGTAATGAACTGATATGGTGCCCTGATTTTGAACTTCCAAAATGCAGTTTAAATGCAGCTTCAAACGATCCCAAATGCAGTTGTAAACTATCTCAGCCGAGGAAGAAGGGTCTTATCTAGCGAAACGATTGGTTATTTTCATAAAAAATAATTCAATTTAAATGCTTTTTAATCTCAAACGCTCGTCTTATTTTTCTCTCCCAAAACTCTGTGTATTCTAGCTCAAGACAGTTAGGGCACTCCCAAGCTTTAGAACGGCATAGATGAGTGTTTCTCTTCATCAGTCCAAAACAAGTCCAATAAAGTGCATCCATCCATAATAAAAAGTGCCTCACACGGCTCCTGGGGGTCAATAAAGGCCTCTGTAGCGAATCCATGCATTTTTGTAAGAAAAATATCCATATTTAAAACGTAAGAATCACTTTAATCTAGCTTGCGCTAACAGTTGTACACAGAACTTGCTACTTTGTTAAGGGGCGGGGCAGTACTGAAACACAGTCTACGCTGTTCACCAATTGCAACTCTGTGGGACAGCTAACCAATCACAACAAGTTTCATTTTTCGGAAGGTGGGCCTTCATCAAATCCGGAACTAATCAAGCCATTTGTGGGGGTTAAGGCTAGAAGGGATACAGCTGTGGCTGCTGGGCATGCGCACATCAATCTAACGTTATTTTTTTCACACTGTACAACATTAATACTGTTTTTTGTTTTATAGTAAGGGCTAAGTTTAGGGTTGAGGTAGGTGTAGACGTTAATAAAACACAATCTAATTGGTAGAAAAATTGATTTTGTTGTTAGTTTCCAGTCGGAGCTGTATCCATTCTAGCCACAACCCCATTTGTGCCAGGCTGGGAGAAAGGTATTGTATTAATGTAAATTATGTGAAAAATAATGCTTCTTGAACCACCAAGCAAGAAAGCATGTTCTTGTACACCCCCAAAACAAACTCAAGACTTGGTAAAAGAGCATAATGGGAACCCTTTAAGTAAAGATCATGTTTCATGAAGATATTTTGTAAATGTACTACCGTAAATATATCAAAACTTAATTTTTGATTAGTAATATGCATTGCTAGCAACCTCATTTGAAGGTGATTTTCTCAATATTTTCATTTGTTTGCACCATCAGATTACAGATTTGTTTACCGAGTTGTATCTCGGCCAAATATTGTCCTATCCTGCATCAGTGGAAAGCTTATTTGTTCAAATGATGCATAAATCTCAGCTGAAAAAAATGTGACTGGTTTTGTGGTTCAGGATCACAAATTACTTGACAAGCATGTCTGTTTTTCTTTGTGAGCATATTCCTACTTGTATTGCTTGTCAAAGGTGGAATGCATAATTAGGGAGTAACTTTATTTTACTAGAGAGCATTTTATTAATTAAGTCGAGATGAGTTATGTCGTGTAGCCTGACGTAAATGAGTCATACAAGCTGAGTCATGTAGCGTATCCTCCCAAAAGAGACTTTAATTGTGAACACATATATATGCTAAAATGTTATGACTAACTGTAATGTCATGGGGTCTTTAAAGTGGAGATTATTGTGGACGAGACCTCAGACAATAGCTCATTTTAAGCGCTTACAATGTTGCACAGCAGGGGTTTTCATTCGATATTTTCCTGTGATTATTTTCTGAAGATGTCCGGTGGGATTTAAATGAGCTACACCCCTTTTTAATCATTATAGGACTACAAATACAGTTACGATTTATGTACTTAATAAAATACCTTGCAGTTGTTCTTTTAGTATACTAATACTGGTATACTTAAAGTCTGCAAAATTGGAACAACTAATTCACGTAATGCATTTTAATTGTGCGGAAGTAGTGCTGAACTCCAACTAAAGATATACTTAAGTATATTTAATTGTGCTAAAGTGGAACTATTGCAAGTATACTTTATGTAGACTTTAAATATCTTACATTTAAAGACAGATATTATGCAAAGATCATACAATCCTCATCAATAGTGGCATTAAAACACATTTTAGGCTTAATATTAAGAAATGTGCATTATGTGCAAGTAGTACTCCAAATAAAGTTTAGTTATAATTTTTATATCAGGACATCTCAAGTGATATGTCAGTAAATATGTTAACAGATTTAAACTATGCTTAGTATAAAATAAATATATTTTAAATATATTACTTTTTTACTAGGGGAAACAGTCATAAAGGTGTACTCTCTTTACTGTAAGTATATGAGCAGGGTGATTTTCATACCATTTTGTAGGAAAATTCTATTCTATTCTGTATGTGTTTTAGGGCCTTGTTTCAGTGACTTAAACATTTTAGTTATTCACTAACCACATATAAATGTTGTTTTCTCAGAAACACAAACATGGTCATTCATACTGCTCACATAATATTGTAGCCCAGTTTGTGCTAATTACGGTCTTATCAGACTTTAGCCATTAATATGTTTTTTAGATACTGAAAAAACACAAATGTCAGGGAATGTCAAAAAATTTCTCCAGGGGGTTAAATGGCCTTTAATTTCATTAGTATTGTGCTATCTTCAACTACAGTTTTTATGTTATATTCAACTACAGAGAAATGTGTGTTGATGGTTCAAAAAAGAAGGTGCTCATGTGCGTGAGGGTATAATGGTGATGCTCTGTGAGGTCAGAAAATATGACAGACAGCCTCATTCTCCACCATTTAACATGTGCTGCTCATTATGCGGGCCGACCGCTGAGTAAATCACAGTTTCTAGCATCCTCATCACACTCGCTGACACTCCACACAACGAGACAGTGATAAACTGCAGTCACTCATCAAGTGTTTTCTCGGCTTCATGCAGTTCGTGTTTTGATTGTTATTGTAATTTTTGTCAATTAGCTTAAAGTGATAGCCTAGTTCATCCAAAATTCTTTGAATATTTACTCAGCCTTGCTACTTGCTTTCTCCCATGCAATACAAAAAATGAGTTTTTAAATGTGCTGGTCAGTGTTTTCTACAGTGCCTAGCAAAAGTATTCATATCCCTTCATTTTTTTTCACATTTTGTTATGTTGCAGCCTTATCGTAAAGTGCTTTAAATGACTTTTTTCCCACATCAGTTTACACTCCATGCACCACATTTGCACATTTATAAAAAATAAACCACTGAAATTAGTACATTGCATAAGTATTCACACCCTTAACTCAGTAGTTGAAACACCTTTACAGCCTCAAGTCTTTTTGGGTATGATGC
Source organism: Labeo calbasu (assembly GCA_019740295.1). NCBI lineage: Eukaryota > Metazoa > Chordata > Actinopteri > Cypriniformes > Cyprinidae > Labeo > Labeo calbasu. The sequence goes on from JAHKKF010537372.1 coordinate 16,213, forward strand.
AGCAAGTTTTGCACGTCTGTATTTGGCAATTATCTGTCATTCTTCGCCTCACCTCTTCACCACTTAAGCTCTGTCAGCTTGGATGGGGGCTGGCAGACATTTTCAGGTTTCTCCAGAAATATTTGATTGCGTTCAAGCCCAGACTCTGGCTGGGCCACTCAAGGACATTCACAGAGTTGTCTATAAGCCACTCTTGCTGTGTGCTTAGGGTCATTGTCCTGTTGGAAGGTGAACCTTCTGCCCAATCTGAAGATCTGAATGCTCTAGACTGGGTTTTCATTAAGGCTATCTCAATTTTTTTGGTGCACTGAGCTTTTCCTCTCCTCTGAAGAGTCCCTCAGTCCCTGCCGCTGAAAAGAAAGCCCCACGGCATGAGGCTGCCACCACCACACTTTACTTTTGTGATGGTACTCTGCAGGTGAGGAGCAGTGCCTGGTTTCTTCCAAACATGATGATTGGAATTGGCGTTCATCATACCAGAGAATCTTATTTATCACAATCTGAGAGTTCTTTAGCTGCTTAGTTGCAAATTCCAAGTGTGTTTTCATGTGTCTTCACCAAGGAGAGGATTGAGTTTGGCCACATCGCCATAAAGACAAGATTGGTGGAGTGTTGCAGTGATGTTTGTCATTCTGTAAGTTTCTTCCACAAGCATATATGATCATGGAGCTCCACTAGAGTGACCATCAAGTTCTTGGTCACCACTCTAGCCAAGACCCTTCTCCATCAATTGCTCAGTTTGTCCAGGAGGCCAGCTCTAGGAAGAGTCCTAGTTGTTCCAATCTTCTTCCATAATGGATAATAGAGACTACACGCTTCTGTGAAATGAGTGATGATCAGTGTGTGAATTTTCAAAGACATGATAAAGTAGTTTGTCATTGTTGTTTTGTCTTTTATTTGTCTTTCACCAGTTTCATTTTCAACTGTAAATACATGACAACCAAAGTATATTCTGGGCTTCAAGAAGCATAAATGTTGTCCAAAATATCTATACTCCTTGTGTGAGGAACAGCCTGAAATTGAATTTGTTAAAAGCTAACTAAACAAGAATACTACTAGTAAAAAATGGTTACAATTTAGCCTGTTCCAAAAACGGAGCAAATTAATGGTTGTAGTAGATTGTTATGGTGGTTTGGTAATATGGACCTTGAAGGACCATTATGGTCCTTTAGAAACGGCAAATAAAATAAAATAATTTTCCATAGCAAAACATGGTGTCAGGGTCAGTAAATGATGATGTAATTTTCTTTTTTTATGTGAACTAAATGAAATCATCTTCACAGTAAACTGTATCTTCTAATTTTCTTGATACGTAAACCAACTACAAGCCACAACCTGAGATTGTGAAATAACAAATGTGACCACAGATAAACAGCTGTGGTCACATTTGTCATTTCACAATTTCAGGTATCAGGCCTGATCTTGTTTTTCATTTAGTGTGTGAGTAACTTCAAGAACTAAACATCATGACTTCATATCATCCTGTTCCAAAGGGTCAGATTGTGAAGCATGTATTTTAAGTACTATTAACTCAAGATTTGAGGCGTGTTTCTTAAACAAAAAGCAAACTGACCTTTTTCTGGGATATTTTGCTTGTAACGTGTCTACCAGGATTTGTGTCCTGCACTTGCTGAGTGTTATAATCACTAAGCAGCCTTTCCTCTGATTGTTGAATTCTTTCTTCTCTTTGTCAAACAAAGGTGAGCATCCAGCCCTCAGCAGACAAATGTGTGCGTGCAGATGTACGTGTGCAAGCCAGCGTGAGACAGTCCTGCTCATTCTATAAGAACAATTCCACTCTGACCTTTGGCCTGCTGCATCCTCCCAGTGAGTTCAACAGGATATCTGTATTTACTTTAAACATTTACACAAAACTCACAATTCATTTCACTTTTTGCCCTCTTTACTTCTGGAAAAAGTCCTAGAGTTCAATTAGATATGCTACAATATGGAAATCTGAAAATAAGCCCATAAATACAGATATTTATAAGCAATTTAATTGAAATTGGTAACCAAAACAGCTTTGTTACGACATGAGTTTTTGTGAGTTTTTTTTTTTTTTTTTTTTTTTTCACCACCCCCTTTTTAATGAAATGATACTCTAAATAGAAACTAAGCCTGCCAGCAGGTGGTGGTAAATGTCTTTATGAGTCATTCATTTATTCATTTGATTCATTCAAACGGCTGATTCATTTAGAAAAGAAGTAAATGGCTCTCTTTATGAATGGCCTTTTGAGTCATTGCTTCACACGATTCGTTCAAAGCGCGGATTCATTCGGAAACTAAACACCGCTGTGTTGCACAGAGACGCGCAACAATTCTGCTATGGCTTCAAAGTTAATTTTTTCATTGCAAAATTGAGCGAAACCATATAATATTGTGTTTAAAATATAACACAATATCAGCTTCTTATTTACTGCACTGTTGTATAAAATCACATTTAAGCTCGTGATCGATTTGGACAAAATCAGCACTTGTATCATATTGCTCTTGCTGGCCGTGTGATATGTGATATATAAAAATATGAGACAAAACGCATACGGGGGGCATGTTTTGCACCAATATCTTGAATTTTAGGTCATAACTGCACTTGTCAATAGTGAACACTATGAAATATAAGACGACCTACAGGTCTGGGGAAGGGGCCTGCACGTTAACTGCATTAAAATATTTTAATTAATTAGTTAACACGTTAAATTGACAGCCCTAATTTTAACATATTGCAAAATGTAATATAATGTAGTTCACTTCCAGAACAAAAATTTATGGATAATGTACTCACCCCCTTGTCATCCAAGATGTTCATGTCTTCTTTCTTCAGTTGTAAAGAAACTGTTTTTTGGGCAAAACATTTCAGGATTTCTCTCCCTGTAATGTACTTATGCTTCGGTACGATACCAGAATGTGATAGCTCGGTATTGATACCAAATCGATACCATAGGTGACAAATAACCAGCCTTAAAAGAAAAGTGAATGGAAAACAATTTAATAAGTAATGTACTAAATGTGTATTAGTTCATTTATCATTTATAACTAATTATTGACTTAATAAGTGCTGTAATACTGTTAGGTCAGCTTACCTAATGAATTTTAACAAATGTAGCTTTACTATAAAGCAGAGGTCTCAAACTCAATTCCTGGAGGGCCGCAGCTCTGCAGAGTTTAGCTCCAACCAGCTCCAGTTCACACCTGCTTGGAAGTTTCTAATGATCCTGAAGACCTTGATTAGCTAGATCAGGTGTACTTGATTAGGGTTGGAGCTAAACTGTGCAGAGCTGTGGCCCTTCAGCAATTGAGTTTGAGACCAGTGCTATAAAATGTTATTCTAACAGTCAGTATCCACATTATCATCTCTCTCTCCGATTGTTTTCAGATTTCAGACTCAGATATCCAAAGAAAAAGCATTTAATATAAATGTCGCTCTCTCGGCTGCTTCATATTAGCGGTCTGTGGCACGGCAGAAACATTACCTTCATATTATTGATACTAAAATTAATATAGCAAAACTCTTGCTTCATTCAAATTCAATTAATATTTGATTGTTTGAAATGCAAGTGTAAATATTATGTGACCAAAGCTAAACTGGTTCTAGCGTGTGACACACGCACATTCGAGCTTTTGTGTTTACTCTGTATCACATCTTAGGTAAGTTATGTGAGTTGATCAATTGTAAATAAAAATTAATTAAACCTAATTTAGGAATGATGAATGATGCACTCAGCTGTTGATCTCTAAATTTGCATTAAAGATCAGGATGAGCAAGTGACAAATGCTTGGCAAGATTTGATGTGTTGCCTCATGTGGCAACACATGATTTATAGCACAGCTTGCATACAGGTGCAGTAAGGTCAGTTCGTTCACCTTTATCATCTGTTTTGTATGCAAAATAATGCCATATTTCACTTCTACTGTTGTCTTTATTTACTAGTTTTGAGCGCCTTGATGGAGTTTCTTCTGTTTGATAATCCATCACGTTATTCTGTTGTCACGTTTACCCGTTTTGCCAAATATATATAACTGCAGACCGGAGATCTCCAAAATGGGGTGGGAACTCCAAAATTGGGCGGGGTCTCACTGCGCATAGACTTTCCCCATTGGCTCTGACTTCAGCTGTTGACTTATTCAGTTATTGACTTACATTTCAAAACTAAACTTTATAAATTAAACATTGTTTGTAGTCAGTCTCAAATAAAATAAACTATGCTATATAAATAAAAATGCTCAGTGAGAGCAGAGCCCCAAAACTCGTGGCCAGTGGTTAATGATATAAACGGGAATCACCCACGAGCTCTCACGCAAGCCGTCCCAGTAAAGTGCACAGGAAAGGTTTTACTCTCTCGCTTTGTTTTAAGCAACGGGAGTGTCCCGGGGCTTGAAATTTGCAGGGTAGGAGTGTGTAGTGAAGCTGGATGTAACTAAAAAGGCCCCATTTTCCGTTGAGGTCCGGCTGGGGAGTTACCGTTTGGGAGAATCTTATTAACTGTTTGTTTATCTACCACGCTATTCAGCGCCAATCCCACCATGCAGTCACTTTCACTGGTTAAGGTTAGGGTAAGGGGTGGGGTAGGTTTAGGGGTTAGCATTTGTGTAGCATTGTGTAGGAAATCAACACTGTGATTGACACATCCAATAAAATCTTTAAAATCAGCTGTGGGGCGGAGTTTGCGCTGAAGTGGATTGGGGGAAAAAAATTGCACATGCGTGTCATGTGCCTGTCTGTCAAAGGGAGGAAGCCACGCCCTATTTTGGAGCGCTCACCCCGTTTTGTAGTTCCCGCCCCCATCTCCAGGCTGCTGTTATATCCCTCTCCACTTCGCAGCAATTTGGGAAGCATTGCCGCCTACAGGTAAACTTCGGAACAGCAGCGTATAAAATAACGAATTGATCAAAATGATAGTATGGAACCGTTTGAAATAACATATATACCGGTATTTTTCCAGTACCAGTATACAGCGCATCCCTAGTGCCCTCAAGTTTGAACTTCCAAAATGTAGTCTAAATGCGGCTTCAAAGGGCTCTAAACGATCCCAACCAAGGAAGAAAGGTCTTATCTAGCGAAACGATCGGTTATTTTCTAAAAAAAAAAAGTACAATTTATATCCTTTTAATCCTCAAACGCTCATCTTGCCTAGCTCTGTGTGAACTCCCATTTTATTTTCTCCTCCAACTTTGAAATCGTCCTAAATCGCTGCAGAAGTGCCGACCCAGTGTTTACAAAGTGAACATGCAAAAAATATCAAACATCCTTTACAAAAGAAGGTAAATCAGCGATGTAGGATGATTTTGAAGTTGAAGGAAAAAATGAGATGGAGTTTGTAGATGTACCCTAACTGTCATAACTGGGAAAAACACAGTTCACACAGAGCTAGGCAAGACGAGCATTTGAGGACAAAATGTATATAAATTGTTTTTTTTTTTAGAAAATAACCGATCGTTTCGCTAGATAACACCTTTCTTCCTTGGTTGGGATCGTTTAGATCCCTTCGAAGCTGCATTTAAACTACATTTTGGAAGTTCAGATTTGGGGGCACCATAGAAGTCCATTACATAGAGAGAAACCCTGAAATGTTTTCCTCAAAAAACATAATTTCTTTACAACTGAAGAAAGAAAGACATGAACATCTTGGATGACAAAGGGATGAGTAAATTGTCTGTAAATTTTTGTTCTGGAAGTGAACTAATCCTTAAGTTTTCCTGTCACCTTTTATCCAATTAATACATCCTTGGTGAATTAAACAAAACAAAAATCTTACTGATCCCAGTTTGGTTATCAGCAGTGTACAGTTTAGTGGTCATTATACAAAACTATCAGTGAAAGTATCCATAGTTTTGTGTAATGACAGAGCTGTTTACTCTATCTGTTGACTTTTGTATGACAGCTTATCTAAATGCTTTGTATCTCCCTTAGACTTCAGTCCTACAGGAAGTGAGCCAGACTCCTTAATTACAAGCAACATGGTGCCTATGTTTCCTGCTTTCAAAGGTAAGCCGTGTTTTGCATTCAGCTTATAACATCACATTCAGACTGCAGTGAGAGAAAACCTGACAACTGGGATCTGTTTCCCATTTGCGCTTTTTGTGATTTACTGTTCATTTGCAGTTTGCATGTTTAACATATTTGCATGTTTGTCCTGCCAAGAATTGCATAATGACTGCCAATACGAATATTTCCAAACAATTTTATGTTTACTTGTATACTTGGAAAGTAAATGAAAAGTTAAAGGCATGCTGGAATAAATTTCCAAGCCTACATTCTACGCATAATTACCTTTAGGGTTGGTTGAGCTGTAGGAACTTGTATAAGGGATTCAAGCATGGAGTGCTGGGAATTTTTTTTCCGTCATTGCTTGTTATGTTTGTGCATAAATACTATACAGTTTGATTAGACGCACAACCTTTGACGTCAACAATAGCAAATAAAATATGGATCTGGACTGCCGTTGTCAAGGTTCATTACAAAATGTTGAACTTTGATTTGAGAATGGGTTCCACATGCCATCCACATGTGGCCTGTTTTCTTCAAAAGGCTGTAATTCTGCATTGCAGCTCATAAAGTCGGAGTTTACAACTTTCTGTTTAAAACAGTGTAATGGAATGATGCTAGAAGTCAGAATAAAGTAATGCAGAAATGCATAACATAATACGGCTTTGCCCAACATGATTTATACATTCGCTTTAAGCAGACGGGTTTTAATAACTCAAAGTTCCTACGTCACGTCAGAATGAAAACTGTTTTGCAAGTGTTTCCATGTGGGTGTGAACCATGATCTACAGTGCTGTCAAAAGTGTTGCCTTACTAAACTGCTAAAACACACTTGAAGTAAATGAGACTTTAAAAAGCTGGGCTTTAATTTAATAAAGGTATGCAACACTCCCTGAAAATGTAAATGTGTGCCAGTTAAAACTGTCCTATAATTAGAATCGGTTGATCGCAGCTGAATTGAGGCCAGTTGCATTTATACCAAAATCAAAGAAAAGAGTCCCGCGGGAGCGCTTGACCTGCCAAAAAACACCTAGGAATGTTCAACAGAGCATCCAAAGAACTGCAGTCTTTCCAGCGTAATTTCATTCCTCTGTTATCAGACTGAGACAAAAATAAGAGATGGAGATTACAGAAATGCTTTCTGTTTGAGTGGGCCTGTAAACAAACATAAAATGGGCTTCTCACTGGTATTTCATATATGATCGTATATTTGTGTCTTTAAAATGGTTTTATTTTAGTCGTTTTGAACTAGATTTTATTTTTTAATTTTTTGTTTTTTGCTGTCACTTTAATTGTAAAGTTTTATCAATTTTGTTGTGTTTATTTTTTATTTTATATAGTTAATGTTTATAGTTTATACGGCAATGTTTTCGTTTAATTATTAACTTTTAGTTACACTTCAACTTAAACTAAACTAAAATTAGAAATGTTACCTTGGCAACTAGCTGAAACAAAGTTTATTTTATTTTATTATTACAGTTAATGGTTTTTAATTTTTTATTTTTTATTTTTTTTTTTTTTATGGTTTTAGTTTTAGGTAATGATAATAACCCTGACCAGCTGAAATAATATAAGTTTTATTTTATTTTATTTTATTTTATTTTATTTTATTTTATTTTATTTTATTTTATTTTTTTTATTTTTTATTTGTGCAGTTAATATTTATCTATTTTTAAAGTCATTATTGTTATGGTTTTAGTTTTAGGTAATGATGATAACCCTGACCAGCTAAAATAA